>JAWDEX010191010.1:0-12716 GCA_035221805.1 Trichilia hirta | reverse complement strand
AGAATTCTTTCTTTCATCTATTATTTCTATATATTGCTTTATTTCTTTCTTTATATTTATTTATTATATTATTTATGAGGTAATCATGCCTCTATTTTTAGTTTTATGTTCTTTAATTCATGTTAAAGATTTCATTTCCACAAACCATTTATTTTTTTTGCAATTTAAATTCAACACTATTGTAGGGTAATCATGCCCTATTTTTATTTTTTTAATTCATATAGAAAATTTTATCTCTATAAATTATTTACTTTCTTGTAATTTAAATTCAGCACTATTGTGAGGTGACCATGCCTCTATTTTTTATTTTTATGCTCTTTAATTTATGTGAAAAATTTCTTCTTCACAAACCATTTATTTTCTGGCAATTTAAATTCAGCACTATCATGGAGTGATCATGCCCCTATTTTTATTTTTATGTTCTTTAATTCATATGTGAGATTTTATCTCCACAGGTCATTTACTTTCTTGCAATTTAAATTTAGCACTAGTATGAGGTGATCATGCCTCTATTTGTTTTTATGTTCTTTAATTTATATGAAAATTTTCATCTCCACAAGTCATTTACTTTCTTACAATTTAAATTCAGCATTTTTGTGGGATGCTCATGTCCCTATTTTTATTTTTTTTTCTTAATTAATGTAGAAAAATTTATCTTTATAAATTATTTACTTTATTGTATCTTATTTTTATGTGCTTTAGTGGAATATTCATATCCCTATTTTTATTTTATTTTAATTCATATAGAGAACTTCATCTCCATAAGTTATTTATTTTTTATGCACTTTAAATTCATAATGGGATATTCATCCTTATTTGTTCTTTATATTATTGTTTAAATTTAAACTTTGTAAATATTTAGTATTTATATACTTATTATTTAATTTATCTTTAATTCTTCATTGCATTCATGACATTTTATTGTTAATAAAGATTGAAAAAAATTAACCAAGATGGTAAAATATTTTCAATATTCTCCCTTCTCTTGGTTAAAATTTTTAATTAGAAAAAGGCTAAGATAGTGAAATATTTTTAATATTCTCCCTTCTCTTAACTGAACATTTTTGAAAAATTAAGACAATGGAATACATTTAATATTCTCCCTTCTCTTAATAAAATAGTAAAAAGAATATGAATAAAGTAAAATTAAAAAGAAAGAAAAAGAAAAATTAACTAAGATGGTAGAATATTTTTAATATTCTCCCTTCTCTTAGTTAAATATTTTTAACTAATAAAAAACAGTTAAAATAGTAAAATATTTTAATATTCTTTCTTCTCTTAGTTTAACATTTATCAGAAAAATTAAGATAATAGAATATTTTTAATATTCTCCCTTCTCTTAGTAAAAGTTATAAATAAAGGTAAATTTTAAAAAATAGATCAATTTTTTTTTTGTAACTATTTTTACGAAAGTTGTAGGGTGCCTAACACCTTCTCTACACTTAATCAATCCCCCAAACTTAGAATGTAATTATTTTTTTAAATGACTTATCCCATCATTATTTGAATAAATGGCGACTCTATTTTTACATTTAAAATTAGACGACATCAACAATTGTCTCCTTCTTTCATATGAATTTAGTGATGTCCACTCTTTAAATCAATCTTAAAGAAGATAAAAGCTCTATGGAGCTCATCTAACATGTCATCATGCATTAAAATTGAAAAAATATTACTTGATGGTTATCTTATTAATTGCCTTACTATCCACATATATACGCATGCTTTCATCTTTCTTAGGTATCAATAAAGTCAAAACTAAGCAGGAACTCATGGATTTCTAAATGTAGCCTTTCTCCAAAAGTTCCATTACTTAACATTATAACTCCCTGAGCTCTTTCAAATTCATCTTATATGCTGGTTGATTGGGCAGAGCCACTCTAGGAATAAGATTAATTTGGTGCTCAATTTCTCGTATTAGAGGTAGCCCCTTAGGAAGCTCCTCTAGAAACAAATCAAAAAATTCATCTAGTAGCCTTTAGACTCAAAATGGAATGAGAGATTTCTCACTATACAACACTTTACAAAATATTAGTATAATAATAAGAAATGGGTTAAAAGGTACCTCTTTCAAGTTACTTTTAGTAAGTAATAATGTCTCCTTTTTTTCTTCCTTTTTTGTCTCAATTAATTTCTCTTGAATTGAATCATTGGATTAGTAGTAAAACTACCTTTTGGCCATCTTTATGAAATGTATAAGAGTTCTCTTTCTTCTTATAAAGTGTATCTCGATCAAATTGCCAAGGCCTATCAAGGAGTAAGTGGCTTGTGGTTATATGTACCATATCAAAATTAGCCTTATCTTTGTGTTTTCCAATTAAAAAAGGAATGTTAAGTGACTTTAACTTTTCTAATATCATCCAACCAATGCAATGTGTAAGGATGCAGATGCTCACGAGTTGGCAACTTTAACTTATCTAATATGGTCAAAGAAGCAACATTAGTGCAACTACTACCATCTATAATTAAGGTGCGTACCTTTCTCATTATAGTATAGCAGTTACGAAAGATGCAAGTGTGTTGTTTGTCGCTTTTCTTTTTTGCCCAATGAGAACTTGTCGGATGACTAACATCTCTCATTCATCTAAGTAGGTGCATTCTTTAGGTTTGCTGCCTTCTTCTTCCTCCTCGCTCTTAGCTTCATCTTTGCTAACCACCTCTTTTTAAATTCCTTTTAGCATATTACGTGATAATTTAGATAGTCTAAAGCAATATGGCCATACCTCAAACATTTGAAGCACTTAATCTTGCGTGCCCTATTAGGTGTCTCAATGACTTTACTTTTCTCCTTCTTGCTTTTAAGATATTTCTCTTTTACTAAACTAGCGTCTCCTTTATTTTTTGACTTAGAACCTTTGTTATAGGATGGTATCGCTATTTTAAAGGATTCTGAGTTTTCTCTCTTACATTGCTTTTCTACTTGTGTTGTGAGTTAGATTATATCATTGAGTGTTTCACATTTGTATATAACAACAGTGTCTTTAATCTTCCAATGTAATTCTCTAATGAACCTTACAATTGTTTACTCCTTTAGTTCCTGAATCTCGCACTTGACATAAGGATTTCGAATTCTTTCATATACTTACTGACATTAAGTCCCTTTTGCTGAAAGTTATTGAAATGTATGAAAAATTCTTGCTTGTAATTCTTTAGAATGAGCCATTTTCGCATCAAATTTTTCATAAACCTCTATCTTCTAACTTCGTCTTCTCCTTCCTTTTGACGTTGTCTTGTAAGGTTATTTCACCATAAGTTTGCATAGTCAATGAGTATTAGTACAGTTAAACTTACCTTTTTAGCCTCGTCATAGTCATGATACACAAAAATCTTATCAACTCATTACACCCAGTCAAGGAACTCTTTTAGAGAGCTTGATCCAATGAAAGAAGGCAACTGAAGTTTTTCGTTAGTGATTTAATGGTCGCTTCATTGTCCACTCTTTCTAGGCTTGTATTCGTCATCCCTCTGCAATGCAATAACTTCTCTTCTTTGCTTTTAACCTGCACTCAATTTGGTCGTAGTTGATTGTTCATGGCCATTTGTTCGAAAGCTTGTGTCATCAGACTCATTTGATAAAGTAGCCCTTGCATTTGTGCTTGTTCAAACCCTATCCCTTATCGAAAATTTGGCATATTTTCCTCAGTGCCATTACCTCTACTGCTACTCTCACTTTGAGACATGATATAAGGTAATTCACTGCTTAAAAGAAACACACAACAACTTGTGGGCTAACCCAAGCTCTAATACCAAATATGGTGTACTCTGACTCTTTAACAATGATGTATCACTTGAATACGAAAGATAAAATAATTAAATTTAAACAATTATACGAGAACACGAAATAAATCTTTATAATTTTTGGGAATGAGTTCAAAAGAAATAAAAGTTAAGGATAGGTATGCCAAAGAAGAGCTTTCACATTGAAAAGTATATGATGCCACAACATTAATTCACTCTATAGTTGCGACACTCCTCTAGCACGAAAGAATGATAAGATACTCAATTCACCCTATGAAAGAAAATAAATATTGGGAAGACAAATTTAGCTTAGCAAAGGAATTTATTTTTTGTTTCATAATGTCTCAATACATTCATAAAGCTCATTTTTTTATAGAGAGAGCTTGCAATCATAAATGGCTAGACTTACATATAAAGAACTGGGTTGCTCCGTGCAAAAATAACTTAGGTTGCTTAAATGAAACTCCTTGGAACTGAACTTCTAAATCTAAAAATAAGACCTCACTAATTTCAATATTACATGTGAGGCCTAAGCTAACTAGTTCGGATTTTAGCTCTTTCGCATTTGCGCATGTGAAAGGTCCATGATGCTCATCAAAAAGACTCGACACTTTTATAGCAAAAGATATTTGTTACAAAACTGTTGGTAGAGATCTATACGGGACATTGAAGGAGGAGAATTGGAGTACTACTTGGAGGAGTATTAAGGTCAAAAATAACTAAATAAGTACGAGATAGTGCTGCAATGTGAGAGTCCTAGTTGGACTAGTTGTGTGATTATGCTAGCTTCTTTACGATCTTAAGAAATTAGGAGTGTTTGTTTTATTATAAAAGGAAACTTAAAGAGGGCTGAAGGCAATAGATTGTAAATAAGAGAGAGATCTAGTAATTTACTAAAGGAAAGTGAATGATGTTCTGGAGACGTTGAGAGCATTTTAGCGTTATATTCCTTTTTATTAAGTTAATAAAAAGGTTAGAAATTATTCGTGTGGGGGAAACTTCTCGTGGTAGAATGAGAATTATTGGTTAAGTAAAAGCTAGACGCTGCTTAGGAAATCTGTGGCATTCATAAACACCCTTTGACACCTTCTAACAAGAGAACGTCTGATGTAGTAATTGTCAAACAAAAGATCTTGGATAGTATGTATCATTTGTCGTTGTGAATTAAAGAAAATAGTAACAATATTTATGTCTAAGCATTCAATAGTTAATTTAACAGAAACAAAAAAACTTATCTTATATATATATATATATATATGTGCAAATAACAATATATTCTATTGAATATACCAAAAGTATATATACATGGGATTGATTACAATACCAATGCATAGATACATACAACTAATTTTAGTCAAACGTTTCAACTTTTGCGTGTTCAAATGGGTCTTCAACTTTTGGAGAAAAATTTTAAGTTTGAAATTGAAATAACGATAAATTTAATTTATTGTAGCCAATTCCAATATTGCTTGTATCTAGACATTCCTACGGCCTGTTCTAGGAATTTGAAGCCAGAAAGTACAAGAGGAAGGAGTTCGCAATGTTCCTTATTCTTGTCTTCAAAGTCAATCAATTGAATTTAATAAGAATATTATTTTCGATTTCATCGAGCCATATTTTACAGCATATTAATCATTATTTTTATTTGAAAATCAACATGTAAATATGCCGACAATATGTAGTTTTAATTATAATTGTACTTTTGAGTTGCGGCAGTATTGCATAATGTTATGATGGGTCTTTCTGATCTAATATTATTGAACATTAAATTTTTTCCTATCATCGCTGTTCTTTTCTATCTTCATGTAGTTGTCCAAAGTGAATCAAACAACAAAAATAATCAATTCAAAGTCATTTACATTCTTTTAGGTGTTGCACTGGGTCTTGTTGCTGTTTTACTGCTTTTCTTTTTCTTCTTTAAGAAAGCAAGAAAACCTGATACCCAGTTGCAGAAGCAGAAGCAGAAGCAGCGACAGCAAGAAGATAGTCTACAACAAGTGCTTGACCATGAAAAATCCATGGATGATGACTGTCAGCTGGAAGAAGAAAAAGATATCGAAGTTGGAAATTATGTGATCAACTATAATAATAACATCAAGGGACAAAGGAAAGTGATTTCAGGATCAGAAGAGAATAACAGTAGAAAACTGATATTCGTCGAGAAATCTGCTTCACGTTTATTCCAACTTCATGATCTTCTTAAAGCTCCAGCTGAGGGCTTAGGTAGGGGTATTTTTGGAAATACATATAAAGCTATGCTCGAAGGAGGGAGATCAACTGTTGTAGTGAAGAGACTAAGAGACTTGAAACCACTCAGCAATGAAGAATTTACAAAGCAAGTGCTGGTAATTACTTCCTATAGGCATCCTAATTTGTTGCCTCTTCTTGCTTACTACTGTTTCAAGGAAGAGAAATTGTTGGTTTACAAATATGCAGAAAATGGAAACCTCTTTACACGACTTCATGGTGAGTACTTTAATTAAGTTATATAATTCAACCCATATATATGTAAATGAAATCTGTCGTAATTTTGAAAGGAATTTGAGCAAACTTTCTCCAAAGCGACAGTGATTCATGCAAACTATCATCCTTTTGAAGGAAGTTAGAACAGATTTTCTCAAATCCCAATTTTAAACCTAATGAATGTCCACATCTGAGAAATTTTAAAAATATATAGTGCAGGCTTTCTTCAAAACTATGATGTTTTACACAAATGACTATCGTTTCGAAGGAAATCTCTGCACACTTTCTAAAATTCAGATTTTACAACTTATGAACGTCCGTACCTGAGAAGTTTTAAGTATATATAGCGTAGACTTTATTCAAAACAACAATATTTTACAAGAAAGTTTATGCAAACTTCTGCAAATCAGAATTTTGAAACTTACGAACGTCCACACTTGAGAAATTTTAAATATAAGTATACTTTCAGGAGGCCAGAAATCATCTTCATCAACATCAACATCAAGGAATAACAAGGATCGGATTCCATTTCGTTGGAGTTCAAGACTCTCAGTAGCTCAAGGCGTAGCTCGAGCTTTGGAATATCTTCAGATGAACAAATCAGTGATTCTACCTCATGGAAATCTAAAATCCCCCAACATTCTTCTGGATGAAAATGAAGTAGTTCTTGTTTCAGACTACGGATTTTCTTCCTTGGTAGCTACTCCCATTGCATCTCAAAGAATGGTTTCTTACAAATCACCTGAATATCAATCTCACAAAAAGATTTCAAGAAAATCTGATGTTTGGAGTTATGGATGCCTTCTTTTAGAACTGTTGACAGGTCGAATGTCGGTCTACTCAGCTCCACCAGGCATTAATGGTGTTGATCTTAGCAGTTGGGTTCTTCGTGCAGTAAAAGAAGAATGGACAGGAGAGATATTTGATCCTGAAATCTCAGTCCAGAGAAGGGCTGCTCCTGGGATGCTAAAACTTTTGCAAATTGCAATACAATGTTGCAATAAGTGGCCGGAGAATCGACCGGATATTATGGAAATTGTTCGGGAAGTTGAAAGTATAAAGCCTATTGAATCATCCGAAGAAGAAGAGGTTTCATTTGATCATTCTTCATTAACAGATGAATCTCGATCAATTTCTGTATCAGTTGCTTCAGCTGCCTCCGCCTCCGCCTCGAGTCTCAACCTCAGCCAGGTAAGTGAGGAGAGACTTAGACATTAACAACTTAATTTTATATCCTTCTTTTCAACACAAAACTTGCATGTCTCCGTTTCATTCAATCCACACCTTAATCTACCAAATAATCGAATCGAGTTGGCGTTCCTTTTCTCTTGTAGTTACATGTTTGTAATAGTTATATGGGACATACTGAATATATCCCTTGTAACATCAATTACATGCTGATCTTAAAAAAATTTTGAAACATCTTATTATCCATATAAATTTTTTGTACAAATGAAGACAATAATTGATGGGATATAATTATATTATCACATTTATTTGTTTATACTCTTGCAAATTTTTTTATTTTTTTCCATTGTAAAGTATAAAATATGTGATAATAATATATCTCATCATGTCAATCTGTATACCTAGCATTATTCACTTTAATATACAATACATATTGCCGATATGCCCTTAATTTTCTTTAAAAAAGAAGGTGGTACATTTTATATAAGTATAAATATAACAATATTATTTAGATTTTTTAATAAAAAGAAAAGAAAAGAAAAGAAAAGAAAAAATCGGCATACTAAATACTTACATTCATAATTCAAACTCCATCTTTTTTACCGGTCATATTAATTATTCTCTCTTAAATGGTATAAGATCAATTTAAAGAAATATTATCTATACATTATATGAAATATTAATGTTTTTTTTAACACTTGTATTTGCAATTTTGAACCGATTGATAAATATTGATGACTTTGCAAAAGAAAATTCCGACCATTCTTTTTCTCTAGCATTTTTTTTTTCTTTTTTTTTTTTTTTGAATTAATATCTTTGTTAATAAAAATTGACCGACTTTTCAAGTACATTTCCACTAAAATTTATAATGGAAGTGCTGACTTTTCTTTGGTATCATAATTCAACCAAAATTGGTACGAATGTTGACATCCCATCAACCCTATATTTGCTAACGAACTTCACATTTCTCTACATTTTCAAACATGTTCCCTAAAAAATAAAATAAAATAATTAAAATAAAAAGATGCCTCGGACACACATATTATCCTAAGTTACAGACTTGGATAATGATTTTATTCGACGTTACTCTTTGATCTATGGAAATAATTATTTTAAAGAAAAAAAGAAAGAAAGAAAGAAAATAGTCTTGGAATTCCGAGCGACATGTGGCCTATGATTTTTAAGACTAGACGACAAGTCAAAAAAGTAACTAGAGATGTTGACGTGTCATACTATTATGGTTGTTGTGTGTCCCACTTCAAGATTACATAATAATTTCCTCGCTCTTCATTGACCCTCCATTTTTTTTTTTTGCCTTTTTTTTTTTTAGTGAGAGCGTGGCCCATGTTCATTCATATATATTTCTTCCATGCTATGATTGAGAATTATAAATTATACCCATTAATCAAACTTTTTTCCTTTTTTTTTTATTATAAATTTTTTTATAGCCTACAATTTTCTAGTGCACTTTTACCCTTGTAATAGTGATATAAGGTAGTGGTTGGTTGACTCAAAAGTGCTTACACAATGGAAGTGTTTTTGAGATTTATTATTTCATGCAATGACTAAGAGTAAGATGTGAAAGGGAAGAAAATTTTCTTTCTTTCATAATGGGTAGAAGAAAATTTGAAGTGGGCATGGACATGAAGCTACAAAATGGAGTATAGATTTAAGTCCTTCCAATTTTTTCATAAAAAGTAAATTATAAATTGCAAAAGTTAAAACTATATATTATAAAGGTCGGTGTATTCGATTGTGCTATATATTTTTATACTTTCTAAAACTCTTTTGTTTATAATTTTAATTCTTTTATTATAATTTTATACTTAAAATTTTTTTAAAAATATAATAAAAGACTAAAAATTATAATAAAAGAATTAAAAATTATAACAAGGAAAACACTTACACCAATAGTTAAATGTACCTTATCTTGCCCATATATTTCACATCAATTTCCTGCTTTTCTTTTGCTTTTGATTGTGTAGATGAATGAGAAGTGATAACAAATTTTGTTGGTAGTGGACATAAAACTAATTAACAACATCAAGTGATATAATTTGTTTCCTATGTGTTTAGGATAAGGATAAATCTAGAACATATATGTAAAAATGACTGCATGATTAAATATAGTATTTTATAATTTAAAAATTATATATATATGTCAAATAATTAGAAGTTTAACCAAAGTTTTATATCATTAATAACAATAATAATTATTATAAAGTGTGTAATATTTGAGTTAATCTCTATTTTATTATTATTATTATTGTTATTAGTGATAATAAATCTAATTAAATTTTTAATCTTTTCTATATATAACTTTATCAACATATATGTATTAAAATTTAATATATTATTTTATATATTAACATAATATATTTGAATAACATTCAAAAAAAAGGACAAATTTTATATTTATATTTTTTAAAAACTTTTAATTATACTATAAATAATTATACTCATTATGAGCTAGGTCTTACTTGAATTCACCTAAAAAAAATTACTTCTTCTTATAAGTTAAAAGTCAAATTAAAATTTATTTGATTTAATTTTTTAAAAATAACTTTACCTTAAAAAGCTCAAAAGTTAGAAATAAAAGAGAAGTAACTTTTCTAGCTGTTTTTGAACATACTTAGTATCATCAAATGTTTATAAGAAATTATTTCAATTATATCTTTATTAAATTTATAGAATTTTAAAAAAGTCTAAGAATAATTAGTTAACAATATTATAAATGTATGAAAAATTAAGAGTTAAACCAAGTAATTTTGTGGTAAAAAGTTATATTTTTCAAAATAAAATCAAGTAATTTTTGAGAACATTATGACTTTTTTTAATAAGTAACTTTTTCTAAGAAGTGAAAAATAATAAGCTACAAGTAAATTTAAGAAAGGCCCTAGTTGAAATCAATTTTTCAAATTTTATTGAAAAATAACTAATCAATTAAATATATTTTTTTAGATAATTGTGATTGAAAAAATAAAAACAATAGTAATTTTACTTGATACAAATTTTTATTTTTAAAATTCATATTATACATAAGATTTATCAAGTGAGTGTTAAAATGGTATTATAAATAATTTTAAATTTTCGAAATTACCCTTACCATTGAGCTTCGCCCAAGAATTTGTAAAAGAATAAATAATTCCCTAAAAATTAACATGATATAATCGATATGTCATCCATTGCTTACATTTTTGAATGTCTAATACTCTCAAAATTAGACCATTGAGATTTTTTCTATAAAAAAAAAAAAAAAAAAAAAAAAAATGGAAGAAGCACTAAACAAAAATGTAATGATAATTACAACAATGCCATGACAAGGATTGAATTGAAGATGATTGAAGAAGACTATAAATATAATGTTGGTTATGTCTAATCAATTGTCTTTGATTAGATTAGATTAAATTTTGATACATGTTCAATCATGCATAATTTTAAAAAAGGACAAATTAAATTATTAATGATTTATGTAAAGACTAGGAATTAGATTTTTGTACACCGCAACTAATTAAGGTGCATATTGATTCACTTTTTTTATTATAAAAATGATTGTATTATATGAAGATAAACTTTATACTAATTTTTAATGTATGGTTTGCTTTATTTGCCCTATATACATCACTTGATAGGAACATTCCTTATGTTCGATGGCTAATTAAGAAGATTTTTATTTGGTAAGTAATATTTATGAAACACCCACTTTCTTATTTGGTTGTTAGTGATTTTATTTTAAGAAATAAAATCTGTATTACCTCAAACTCAAACGTACTTCGATAATTAAATAATTTTCTTTTCACCCGATCATTTAAGTGATTAAAATTTTATAGATATTAAAGACCTTTATTATGAACACAAGATGAACCAATTTTTCTTTTATATGATTTGTATTGGTATATGAATGTTATAACTTACAATGTATATTGAGGGTATATTTGATATTGATGTGGTTTATAATAAATTGTATTGCATACAATTTTTATTAATAATAATCAAAAGGTGAACGTTATTAAAAATTAGTGTTTATTATTATTTTAGATTTTATCTTTTAAAATTAAGTAAAAGTAAGCGGTATTAAGCATACCTTTATTAATATTTAATATTTTTAAAAATAATTAAGACAGAGCTTGGGCTGAAACGAAAGCATAAATAATTTAATTTTAATATTTTTAAAAATAATTATAAAATAAAATAAACAATATACTTAAAAACCAAAGACCTCAGAAAGTGAAACTAACCTGAATTGCAACAGACTAAGATTTTTTAGCCAAAATGCAACAATTAAGACCACAAAATTTACCTTCTTTTTTCTTTTTTGAAAAGTAAATTATTTATATCAATTATCATATACATATACATATATATTTTAAATTAATTAACTATAAAAAATAATTACATAAATAAAAATAAAATTTGAAATATATATTTTAATTTTATTTGATAATTATATTTCCTCACCAAAATTCAAGGAAATAACTGAATTTGGGCTAGAAAGTCAAGTTATGTTAGGAACACATTAAATTTTGGTCCATTAAATGGAAAATCCAAACCAATTCACTAAGAGCACTTGGCTAGCCCTGGCCCACTCTATTGTCCAAGCTAGGTTTGTACATTTACCAAAAGAAATCAATAAAAAATTAAAAAGGGACATCGGGGGCGTAAAGTTTACTCACATAATTGAGACATACCAATCAAACAAATAGCGAGAATTAATATATGTTATTTTAGTAAAGATGGTATCGAAATGTCAAGCAATACACACAATATAATTGTCACGCTCCTGTTTCACCGGCTTCGCACGTTATAATTATTACAAGTCTTAAAAATACACTTCAATTTTTTAAAATGTATCACAAGAATTTATAAAGTATTTTTCATATCCATATCATATTCAAAACAAATTTATTTTTTACCACATAATCTTAAATATTTTTCATCTTAAAATATATGATAATTATTCATAAAATAAGTAATCATATCATCATAATTTATAAAATATTTAAGACATATTTAAATTATAGATAAATTTTTAAATCTTAGATAATATATAAATTTAATATACGAGTAAAGGAATTTAACCAAAATAACGCGGAGCTTTCACTGTGTTGCCACCACCATCTCAAATCATATTCAATAACTCGAAATCATATTCAATAACCCGAAGTTGTGAAGTAAGGAACAAAGTTATATTAAAGTATATTCTATAAATAAATTATTTCATATAAATATTTAAATAAATATTTTAAGTAAAAGTATTAGAATAAATAAATTATGTAAAATATTTTATTTAATTGAAAACAACGGTTTACTTGTTTAGAAAACAATCG
>JAWDEX010190958.1:0-12721 GCA_035221805.1 Trichilia hirta | reverse complement strand
GGGCGGTCGAGGGTGAGGGTCACTGTGGTGTATGCCGGGGATCGTATGCCGCCGTGATGGCTGCCGGTGGTGGTTCTTCTCGTAAAGGGCGACCTCTTCTAAAAAAAAAAAAAAAAATTATATTTTTTTATATATATATGTTTTATAAAATTTACAATTCAAGTTTTTCAAACATATTGAAAATGAGTGGTTGGATTGGTCCATCCAATTGAATTATTTGGACAAAACACTTCTAAGATAGATCCTTGATGTGAATTCGGCAGATTTTGTTGACTTTAATCAGTGTGACGTCCAATCAATTTTAATTCTAAAAAATTTAGGCGGCTGCTAAGGTTCCAATTAATGAGAAGTCTCATATTTTGTGAATAAATTTTTAAATGTTTTAAATAATTAATATTATTTAGAAAATTAAATATAATATTTAATAATTTAGTTTAATTATAGTTAAATAAAATTAAAGTTTATAAATATAATTATTTGTTTAATTTCTTAAATTGTTATCCTTCTCTTAACAAATTAGCTTAATAATTATTTTTATCTAAATGATTCTCTTAATATACATCAAGGTTACAATATTATAATTTTTCTACATTCTAATAAAAATATAAAACACTTTAATACAGCCGTTTAACTATAACTATCTATTTATCTTCTTTATCATTGAACAAACCAACTTTCTTTTTTCATACTATTAAACAAATGAAATCTAGTAATTATCACTGTCTAAATTCTTTTAGGTTTTAATTGATTTTTTATAAATATTTTATGTATGTATTTACAAATTTTGAGATTATTTATTATATTATTTTATCCCTATTTTATCATCCGTTTGTCATTAACTTCAAACTCAGTTGAAAATAAATGGCTATTAAATCGCCGAAGTATAATCGCTAAAAGTTTATTATATTATTTTATCAACTAATTAACAAATGTCAAATTATTTACAATACAAATTAAGATGTATAATATTATTTTTAATTAAATCATTAATTATTATTTCAATTGATTAATTTTAAGTCATTTTCTTAATTAAATTCAAACTAATTTATTGAGACCATTGTTGATTAACGTGGCATCAGAATCAAACAAGGTCTTCTACTCTCACGAGGTGTAAATGTTTTATTGAATTAACGTTGTACGTACTTTATGGCCGACCATAGCAAAGTCTTGGTTTGACAAATGGTGGATTGGTGGGGTTAGGACACTAATCGCACTTGATTCAATGCATGCCTAGTAATAAGTACGGTATTCCCACTGATAGGGACTTAATAAATTTTTTTTCCCATGCTTTGAAGGCAAAACTTTACTGGTTTCATTTCATTTAACCATGATTTATCATTTCTATATATCTCTCTTAAATAATGCTTGGGTATTTTTTTTGAATGACGAGAAAATTTTTGTATACAAAAATTTAAAGATAGTATTCGTAAATCATACGAGACTCATTTAAAATTAGAGATTGTATATAAAAATTATATTATAATAATATTAAATATATTACACAATGATATTAAATATAATACAAAACTCTAGTATATCTTGTTAATGCTTT
Source organism: Trichilia hirta (assembly GCA_035221805.1). Taxonomy (NCBI): domain Eukaryota; kingdom Viridiplantae; phylum Streptophyta; class Magnoliopsida; order Sapindales; family Meliaceae; genus Trichilia; species Trichilia hirta. The sequence goes on along the minus strand of JAWDEX010190958.1, from coordinate 11,169 downwards.
AACAAAAAAAATAACGAAAATAAGAATCGAACCTGAAATTAAGAAATTTACATGTGTAATCTCTATCATCGACCCAACCCTGAGGGTTTTTTTTAATGCTTGGGTATTAACTTTTATGTAAAATATATAATACAAACTAATATAATATTATAACATATGTTTTTATTATTATTAATTCTATTATTTTATATTTTTATTTAACTAATTTATAATTACAAATTGCTGTCCCTTTATGCATCTAGATACAAAGAGAAAAAAAATAATTCCTCAATCAATAAAGACTTACTCAAGAAATTCAACAGGCTGGCTGATCCATATGTGCAACAAAATGTTATAATTTATAATAAAAAATTAAAATAATGACTCATGTACAATCTTTTTTTAATACATACTATTAATTCTAGTATATTATATATTTCAGGTATTTATCTTATTTTTTTTATTCTAACAATGTATTTATTAATTGAATGATTAGTTGGGTAATAACTCATTTCAAAAGCAGTAAAATTTCACCATTAAATAAATTAAATAACAAATTACTTGAGATGATCGAACTTAAAAAATATACGAATAATGTTAGAAATACAGTTTTTTTACAAACAAACAAACATGACATGATATAATTAGTTGTCACATAGTTTGTATTATTTATTCTTAGTAATTACAATGACTTTATATTTTTATTAATCAATATTATTATCAAATGTACGTAATAAATTGAAAAGAGTGTTCTTATTTATGACTTTACTCAAAATATAATATCAATAAAGTACATACATTTTGCAGACTTTTGGATAAATATAAATTTTTCGCCAAATTAAATAAAATAGAAGGTGATCGTTTTGAAACAAGTTCATTTATTATGATTCGTAAATACGATGGAACCAAACTCTTGGACAGCCTCAACAGAGGGGAAGTAGTTGGGTCGGGGGAGTCTCGTGGTCCTAAGGTTTTGAGTGTTTCGCTGCCAATGATCTAATGGACATTGTTGATAATTAAAGTCTCAATTAAAATCACTTCAAGTTTAAAATGCATTGTTACTGCTGTAAATAATCCTGGATATTTCTTGCTCACACTTCGACGACGAATTATATACCACAAACTTGAGCCTTTTCCTGGTCTGCGATTTTAATTATTTCTTTTGAGTCAGAGTCACTTCTCTTGAACGACATCTCTCGGATGGTGTCCAAAATCGGCTTCCAAGATCGTTTCCCGTTCCCGTTCACCCTTTCTGCAACGTTTGCCGTTCGGAGAGGACTTCTCGCACGAGATGGGTTGTGGGATTTTGCTTTTGCCACCAGCTTTTTCACTATACTCGCCAAGCAAAGAGGAGAAACATCAGTCTGGAATGTTGAGCATGGAAGCATAATATAAATATTGCCTGGTTGAAGCAGGGTTTCAGATTGCAATGGCTTTATCCCAGAGGACAGAAGCTGAGCCTCCGTGAATACAAAATGCTTCGCAGGTCGACCGGTGACCTGGCCGACTGATACAGGAGAATCAAACTCCTCTACATAGCCGTTCACATCGACAACTCTGACGTTATTGATTGCTGACGATGAAGATATAGATGAAGAGGAAGAAGAAGATGAGCTCCGAAGCATGCAACAAGGCATTTCCGTGTCTTCTGTATTGATCTAAGAACTAACGTTGATTAGAAGGCCGATAGGATTTGTAAGAAAATGTTTTTGTTTTGTTTTTGTCTTGCAGACTATTTAATCATTTATATAGAAATTAAGCTTCACAAGACGCAAGCATTTCATCATGAGCTTCTAATTCTGATTGATTAAAAATAGTGTCAAAAATTATAAACCGATAGAAGAGAATATTATATAATTTTAATATGATAAAATTCAAATCATAAAAAAATGAGTTAATATATATTTATTAAATGATATTTTTTTATAATTTTAAAATTTTTTTGTTATTCAATAAATGTATGTTATTTATTTGAATATAATTTTAGAATAAAAATTATAATATGAGTAATATTACTCTTAATTAAATTGTCAATTGAATTAATTATTCGTGAACTAATTTGGTTCACTCGTATGATATTAAAGATAAGGTGGTGTATTTAAACAATACGTCATTTTCTTATTTAAATTCCAATTAATTTTTTGGGACCAATGGATTGCGCACTTTTTTATTGAATTAACGTTCTTTGTACATTACGATCGTCAAAACTATAAATATAAACGTTACATAATTTAAGGACTCTAACCTTTCTCTATCAAAATGAGTTCAACTCCTTATATATCTTACATCTCACGTCTTTGTTTCAATCCATCGATTTCTTGATTTTCAAAGTGGGTTCATTGAAGTCATAAATATGTATGAACATTGCATGTTGGATTTTTAGCTAATGACTATATTTTATGAAATAATGATTCCCAAATAATCTAACCCATCTTAATCTTTTAAGAATATCACTACACTTATTCGGTGATTTAACAAAATTTCAGACGTCCAAATCTAATCGTTGGATTGATCCAACAATCAAAATGAAACTAAAAAAGTTTGACCCTTTTGCTTCTTTTTTGGGAAGTGATGGAGTAGAAGGGGCAAATGAGACAAGCCGCCCGGACTGGTTCCATACGACTTGGCTCGCTAGTATTAAAAGCCTTAAACAGTATAGTCCGCATATTGTGTCAGGATGGGCCAATGGTTAATGACCACTTGTCAGGCTTGACTTGAGCCCATTATGAACCATTTCGGCATGGGCCCAAGAAGTCGGTGTAGGCTTGGCCCAGTCACAATCAGGTTTCTGACCCATAAGTCCATGGAATATTTTTATTTTTTATTTAATAAAACGAATATCGACTGCCACAAGCCACCACCAACTGCTGTTAGCCACAGCTGACCGTCACCGACAACCCTCAGATAACATTTTCCAACGTATACTCCTGTCAAAATTGCTGGAATATGACTGTTGGCGATGGCTATCGGCGGAGAAGTTATATTTAAGAAAATTAATTAATTTTTTAATATTTATTTAATTTGTAATATGTTTATAAATGTTGTACTATGAAACACAATTCAAACATAAGAATATAAAATATATTAATCAATTATATATTAATAAATATTTTATTATTATTACATTTATTTTATTAGTGTATTTAAATAAAATATATTATATTATTGTGTTAACGGGTATATAATTGTACTTTCATAATTATAAATTTATTAATTTAATAAATAAGTAGTGAATGTTATACTTATAAACTTATAATTTATTTAATTTATAATATAATAATAAATTACCTAATTGACAATTATTATTAATATTGTACTTAATTGGTGGGTTTTATGCCGTTAATGGCACTTTGTTAGATTAAGTCTGGTGATTAGGGGTGGATAAATTTAAATATATTCAATTCAAATCGGTCAAAATTGCTTAATTGAATCAGATTAGGTCAGTTTGAGAAATTTTGAATTAATTTTTAAATTAATATTTTATAAATTGGTATTGTTAATTGAGATTATAAATTAGATTAATTTAAAATTTTATCTCAAATTGATTCAAATAGCAGACACCTACTCCTGCTTCTGACAAATGTGATAGCCCAATTGATTGGAACTTAGATATTTCTTTTCCCATCCTTCAAAGTAAAAATTTACATTTTTATTTTCATTTAATGAATATGTACATTTTTTTTTTTTATCTCATGAATAATGTTGGGTACAAAATTTTTATATAATTAATAAAATTATAAGTAAATATAAAATGATAAGATTAATTAAATAAAAATAATAAATATATGATAATAAAATAATATAAATTATGTGATTAATTATATTAATTTTGTATTTTTTATTAATTAATATTATAGTGTTATATCATTTTTTACATAATAGTTTATATAAAAAAATTTGTATATTTGACACTATTGAGTTAAAAATACAAACTTACAATTTGTTAGATCAAAATTCTTTTGATTATTATTAAATTTATAGTTTGAACCGTTCAATTTAAAAATATAAAATAGTAGACATGAAATGTCTATAAATATTTTAGGGGAAGAAAAAACTATACACATGTACAAATATATGACTACTTCTATTCTATAGGTTTATGTACAAATATTTAGTGGAAGATTTTTTGATAAGTCAGTCATTTAATAAGAGTTTTGCTAACGAGTATTTTTAAAATACTTGTTAAAACTTTTATATTTGGTAAGTTACAATTTTTGATACATTAAAATTCATTATTTATTCTTATATTAAATACTAAAAATTTTAACAAATGTTTTAAGTATATACTGTAAAAAAATTCATAATAAAAGCAAATTTGTTTTCACAAGATTAAATAAATTTTATCTAATAACTTAATTTTTAAATTTTTTTTGGACAAATGAGTAAATAACAATTTTCACATTTAAGCCTCATTTTTTAATGAAATAAGTATTCCAAGTTGAACATATTTACTATTTTTTTTAAATCCTTGATGATATGTTGGGGTTAATTAGTCTTGCATTGGGCTCTTTGATTTTAAAATATCGAATTTTAAATTTGTAATAATATTTCCATTTCATGTTTTCGAAACATATTGAAAAGGGAGTTGAACTAAATATTAAAAATTAATAGAAAAAATTAATTATTTAATAAGCACAAGAAATGAATTGTATGATTTCAATTCATCGAGAAGGCCACCCTTTCCAATAAAAAAATATATTTTTTTTCCTTTGTAATTGCCTCATTTTCTTTTAGATTTGAAAAGACCACGATTCAGATTTGGAAGTCATCAATTTGTGAAAGATCAATCTCTATAATAGATTTATTGTTTTATCATTGGAAGGAGATAATTATAACGGTGGAGGGCAAGTTAAAAGAAAGAATTCATTGAAACTCGAAACTTTAATCTTTTGAAATATATTGACTTCCAATTTGAATTGTTAAATTTAAAATATAAATATTATTCTAAAAGAAATATCCATTAATATTCTAGGAGAAAATAAAACTACATAGTATATGCTCATGCAAATATTTAACTAATTCCATTCAATAGGTTTATGTATATTGAGTATACCCAAAATTTGATCAGTAAAATTTTTATAAGATTACAAGTTTGTTTGGTATTGTGACAATAATTCTGTTGTACTTTAAAATTAAAACTAAAAAATTATTCAATAATAATAATAATTTTTAATAAGACTCACACATTTTTATATTAAAATTTTCATTTTTACAACAATCACATCATAATATTAAATTAATTCTAAATAACATAAAATGTGATTGTTTTGGAACAAGTCCAATTCATATCAATTTGTAGAAACTTATTCATTTGAATATGTGGAGTAGCTATAAGATGCTGCTAGTTTTAATATTAATCCTGTTATTGAATAAATCAAACTCAAACGTGTACAACAATTGGAGCTGATGATACATATTTCTTAATAGGTGAGCAATTCCAACCATTTTCTTTGCTATAAGTAATATTGAAATGCTTTGGAACCCAAGTTTCTCCTGCTGACTCTCTTTCTCTCAACAGTTTTCTCTGCTTTTCTTCGACTGCTTTCTTTGCTTCCGTTGCCTTTCCCCAATCTTTGCTTAATATATGTTGGTTAACCTCACTCCACACCCAAGCTGATTCACTTGGCCAGATTTCCTGAATAAAATTAAATGTAGGTTTAATCAAAATTATGTATACAATAATTTTTGGGGAAGAGTAGAGGCGGAGCTACAAAAGGACCTAAATAGGCCTCGGACCCCAGATTCCCACAAAGATAAAATGGGTGATCATATCACATTTGCATTTTTCTTAGGCTGACAATTTTAAGATAAGAATTGAAAATATCTCAATCTAAAAAATATTGCGCATTCATTAAATTAGATCGTATTTACCTGTAAATTCTTTACGGTAGGGGATTTTAGTCCTGAAAGACAATCTTCGGCATTGTAGATAATTGTACTTTGCCCATTATTTATGTCCTTGGCTGTAACAGTTCTGGAAAATTTGAAATAAGAAGGAAAAGATAAACCATTACATTTTACAAATAGCAAACACAATTTTTAAGATAAAATCAGTCTATGCAAATAGGTAAACCTATATTTAATTTTAAATTGATTGATTGAGGAGGGGACAAGATCATGCATTTAATTTTAAGACCTTGTTAATTAACTGCTTGACCCAAAAATTTAAAGCTATTAGATAAAACTGAGTTAAAGTTAACCAGTCCACTGTTTTTATAAATGACTTTCAATTGTTAACGAAGAAATTTCCCATGTTTTCTATTAGAAATTGCCTAAATAAAGTATAATTAACTACCTGTCCCAGTGACCATCAATCTCATAAAGAACTCTTGATGATGAAGAGTCATATATTTTTCCTTTAACCGCTCTATGATTTCCTTTAAACCCTATTAGTGAATTGGCTCTGTAACATAATTCAGCTTCAAGACCACTCTCCTTGCATTTGATTCCGACATATCCAACCCATTCAGCTCCAGGAACTGGAAGAAATCTCAGGCAAAGCTTTGGTACATTCATTTCATAAGTTTCTCTATGATTATGGAGCTTCAGTTGCCTCTTCCCATGCACCTCAACTTCCACTGAAGCACCTACAAAATAAATTCAGCACTCGTTACATTAAAATCCGAACAACAAATTCTCTTATTGGATTCTTTGTTTAGGTAATTTACGTTGATTGAGTACCATAAAACTTGGGAACAGGATTTGAACACCAAATTATTTCAACATTTTGCTTCTCCTCAGTTGCATGAAGTGCAGTAACAGGTGGATGATGCGAAACCTGGAAGACAAGAAAAGTTAAATTTTCTTACTATTAAAATAATTTACTAAGATATATAAGAATAAACTAAACGGTTTTGTTATTTTATTTTATTTTTTTTTTCTTTTACCTGTTCTAATAGAACATTGAAGTTTCCTCTTGAAACATGATGAGTTTCTCCGAGAATAGGGTTGTAAGGAGCCGAACCGAAAATTGCTGGCCTTGTTGTTGAAATACTCCACGCTACGATGGTGGTAAATCTGTCGATCGGGTTCTCCAAACTATTGCATTTGCTTAATATGTCACTGTTAATACAGTATACTGATTCGCCAAAACATTGAAGGTGTGATTTTGGAAGGTTGAAGATGGCTGGGAGCTGAATTTAGAAGGAAGGTTAACATTGTGTTATCATGAATTCCCGACGGAGAAGGGATTTTTTCTTAATCTTGTTATAAAATATATATATTAATTAAAATTAAAATTTCCAATCCATTCAACTCCAGGAATGACAATTAAAATTAAAATTTTCAGAATTAAAATTTGGAAAACTTGAAATACAAATTGACTTGCCTGAAATTTAGTGAGATCTGTTCCAGGGCGTACATTTTTAAAGAGACTTAAGATTCTTTGAAGAATATTGGGAGCTCTGAAATCAGCATTCGAATCCCCATCAAACGATAATGGCTTCGTAAGCACAACTATGTTCTCTTCCTTAACCTGCACCCAACCGTACCATATAAACACTCTCAATTTTTCTATTCATTAAATATCTAATTAAAATGGAATTTTATACTTTCATGATGAATGGTGGATCTTAATTATTCAATGAAGGAACAAAAAATTAAAATCTGAAAAAGAAAGAAACGTTTGCGGTATAACAATTTTAAGGATACCTTTCCAAATTTATTATTATATTTTTAATCTGTTTATAAAATCTCGTAGCTTCCAATAACACGTAGCTCATTACCAAACGCTATCTTGTTCGATAATTTGTTAGTTGATAATGATTAACTATGCAACTAATGCACGATAGTGATTGATTATACAATTAATACACTATAATTATTAAATATTAATTGATAAACTCATAAAGTTTAGTTGATAATGATTGATTATGCAACTAATACACTATAATTATTATATTGCAATTGATAAACTCAGAAAGTGCAGAAAACATGTTACTTTATAGTCAAATTACAAACTAGACAATCTAAAAAAAAAGATACGAATCTTAAAAAAGAAACAGAAAAAAAACAGAGTAATTAGCGTCAGAATTTTTTTTGGACTGCCTTGTAATTAAAAAATAAATTAGACAAATGTATAAAAGCAAAATAACTAGCTTTAGCACCTTTGTTGGTTAATAACATTGAAGTCCCGAATTTTTACAATTTCATAATTAATTACTCATAGAATAATTTAAGCGCTTTGACAATAAAATAAGGAGAATGATAAATATCTTTTATAACCTTTTATTTTTATAATTTTTTAAAATAACATTTACTCTATCAAAAAATTTGTGATAAAAAAATTTTTACAATTTTTTTAAGATATCACTTATTTCTTATAATTTTTTAAAATATTACTTATCTTTTATTAAAATATCTGTTATAAATAACTTTATAGTTTAGAAAAATGACAAAAAAATTTTAAAAAAATACTTTTGTCACATAAATTTTTAAATTTTATCATATAAATTTCTATTTTTTATTATATCAATTCTTAAATTAAAATAATTAAATTTTAAAAAAAATATTTTAAATTTAATTTATAATTTTAATACTATAATTATAATACTTTATATTAAAAAATTTATAAATTTATTTTTATTTTTAAATTAAATAAAATAATTTAAATATTTTATTTAAATTATTGAACAACTATGATACTTATATTATAAAAAAATTTAATTTATAATTTTATATTCATAAACACTTTAAAAAAGAATTTATCAAATATAAATACAAAATTAAAAATTAAAAATTTTTATTTTATAATACTTTACAGTAAAAAAAATTAATTTAAAATTAAATTTAAAATATTTTTATTTTCTAGTCAACAAAATTTATGAATTTATTTTTATCTTTTAATTTAAATTTATAAAGATTTTATTTTATTTCTATTTTAAGAAATTAACTAAAAATAATTTAAATTATTGAATGACTATAATACTTTATACTATAAAAAAAATATAATTTAAAATTTATCAAATATAAATATAAAATTATAAATTAAATTTTTTATTTTATAATATTTTATACTAAAAAAATTATAAATTATTTTCTAAATTAATTTATATTATAAAAAATTTATTTTAATTAATTTTGGTTTGTTAAATATTTTAGTGTTTTAGTTTTCAAACTATAATTATTACGAGGGATAAAAATTTTAAATATTAAATATTTATATAAAAATGCGTAAATCTTAATAAAAATTAATATTATCAAAAAATTTTAGTTTGATTTTAAATTAACGTTAAATTACCATTATATCAAATAGATTGTTAATTATTTAATAAAAATTTAACAAAATAAACTAAAATTTAAAACAAAATGAAGACGGTGCAACTAATGAATAAATTTTTCAATATACTCTTCATTTCATTGAATTAATTCATTTATGAAATAATATTTTTGATGTCTATTATCACATTCTGTTAATTAATTATATAATTTTTTCCTTCAAAAATGTATAAATGCATGAATATATTTTTAAAAATAATATATGCAATTAATTAGTGATTTAATAAATAAATGGTTGGAGAATCGAAGGTTGAAGTCAAAGAATGCAAATAATCAAAACTTGGCTTGATGATTAAGTAATAATTAATATTTTAAGATCACGAACCAAATTTGAGCTTCCCAATTTCCTAGCCGCTACATTGGACTCCTCACAAATTGATTCCCTTCCAACTCACTACAACCCAATTGTTTTTTAAATATCATTTTAAAATTATGTATTTAATTAATAAAATCCGGCAAAAAGCATAAAAATTTAATTTTATATGTATAAAAATATACCCCCAATGTTACTACTCTATTAAAAAATTAAATGTTATAAATATAACATAGGTTTTGCTAACAAGTATTCTTAAAATTATATTTTAATAAGTTGTATTTTTGAATAGATTGAAATTTATTAATAATTATTATATTAAATAACAAAAATTATTATAAATAATAAATATAAACATTTTAACCAGTACTTTGAGGCCACTCCTTAGCAAAATATATATAAGTTATTAAACAACTCTTTAAAACAATTTTAGGTCACAAACTTATCAATCAACTCTTAACTATCAAAATTATAAATTCTGAAATCATAAAAATTGACTTTAAAGCTAAACATTTTCCATCTTTTTGTTGCTTTCTAAGAAATAATTTGGTCAAAATCTTATTCACAAGCTGATAAAGACTAAAGCACATGTAATGGAAGCCGATTTGATTCTCTCTTCACGTTAAAGGAATCAAAATAATAATAACAAAATAAAATAAAATAAAGATGCCATGATTCCACACATTATCAAAAAGCACTTTCACCCCCACATCAAGCATACACAGAATAACCACAATTCTGCTTTTCCAAAGAACTTTTCATTGCCGGAAAACGGCCATTTTAGGAAACATATATGAAAGTTTTTCTCTCTCTCTTTTATTAAAATTCTATTTTGATACATAAGAAGAAAAAAACAAATAGAGATTAAGATACATATATATATACACATACCATTTGAACTTGAAGAACTCAGAATGATTCCGATGATATTGCAGATAGAAAAATTAAACCAAACAGGCGATGGCTTCAGGAATCTGCCGAGAAATTTTGGATGTCTGAAACAGGGTGGTTTTTGTTTTGAGTAGTTTTCTTGTTAGTGAAAAATAAGGTGCTTCGTTTTATTTGAATGCTTTGTCGTGTATATATAGGAAAACAAGAGAAACAAGGAAACAACAACAATTGGTTGTATTTATCGTTTATTTACCGTCAGGGTGAATTAATTTATAGTCATAACAACTAGGTCTTTCGGTTTCAATGTTTTTACAAACCCGTCCAAAAAAATGTTTTCTTAAATTAAGACGATGAAATAACCAAATTACCCTTTAGAAAGGTTGTTTTGTCCAACACAACTTGAAGGACGTGCAACTTTCCACGAAGGCGGATCTCTCTTTTCACGAAAAACACGAAATAGCATCTCGGTTATTTCATTATTATTTAAGGACTTATTTACTGCAAATAAATAAACTATATTTTATTTTTCAGAATATAAAAATATAGGATCTTAGACGTTATTGTCTTAATTAATTTAATATTTAAATTGGGTGATGAGATCCGTGCCGTCAAATATTCAGTGAGGGAAACTGCCAGTTACCCGCCCTTAATTTAACCTAATGACATGAATTTTTTTTTTTTTTTTTTTTTTTTTTTTTTTTTTTTTTTTA
>JAWDEX010190957.1:0-42492 GCA_035221805.1 Trichilia hirta | reverse complement strand
GTTTAGGTTTTTTACCTTCCTAACTTGAAAATTTGATGAAAATAAAGTTCAAACACATATGATCCGTTCAATTAACACTATCTTTGCCTTTTGAAAGCCATAGACAAAATTAGAAAGAGAGAGAGAGTAGAATTTAGATTCCTTTTCTAATCTTTATACTTTATTTATGACAAAATAAAGATATGTGTATTTTACTTAATTTGCCCTTTTCAATTCTTAATTGGTGAGAATTATAGATGAACAATATTCTAGTGACCTACTTAGTTAGATAGAATAAGTTTTATATTTAAAAAAAATTAAATATAAATATTGTTAGTAAGGGTTAGGAATAAGTTATATCTTAGTGATATTTTTAACTATATAGAATAATTTTTGTATTTTAAAAAATTAATAATAATAAATATTTATAATCTGAGAAGACTCATAGAAGTGTCTTAACACCTAATATCCTAAGACTAATTGGTTTAAGAGTTATTGATCGATAAACTAAGTTAAAGATTCAATTTTTAAATAAAATGTTGATTAAAAATATTAATTCTAATGAAATGATAAGAATAACTTTGATTGATTAAATTCTATAAATAATATATTACTCTAAGTATAAAAGATAATTTGTGAATTTCTTATTTAAATAGTCTGTACCTAAAAATTCATTTAAGAGTTTATTTATTTAAAAATATTAAAAAAATAGAATAATAAATACTTTATTTGTGAATTTTTAGATCATATAATCTTTAAATTTAAAGGCTAAGAATGTAAAAATTGGGCTAAAACTAAATTCATTTGTAATAATAGTTTAGCCTAACTTATCTTTGCTATTTCGGTCATATATTTTTCAAAATACTTGGAGTTTGAATATGAACATTATATGTATGAAAAGCTAAGACGAAGTTTTAGAAGTTTAATATTCAAGTGACAAGTAAATTTTAACAAATTTGACTTCAATAATTTAAGTTAAATATTAAGTACATGATTTAAGCAAAATTTTCAATATTAGGTGTATAATTAATTAAAATTATCAATAAATTTATTTAATATATCAATTATTTAGCAGTCATTATTAAGTTATTTACCTGTAAATATTAAGTTATTTTGCTCTTTAGGGATCAAGTTAGAAGTGAAAGAAAATGTAGGAGAAAAGAAAAAGTTCTAAGAGAAAAGAAGAAGAAAAGAAAAAAGAAAAAAAAAAAGAAGGAAAAGAAGAGAACAAGAATAAAGAAAAAAGTTAGATTTTTTTTCTTTTTTTAAATTATGTAATATTTCTTTTATTACTAAAATATTTTAAATTTTATTTAATCTTATCTTTTATATTATTATGGAGGATTTAATTTAGACTTTTTATTTCTTTTATTCTGCTTTGTACTTTATCGTATATATTTATATTTATTTGTTATTTACTTTATGTGAGGAGATTTTATTTTTTATGTTATTTTCCTATTTGTTCTTTAATTTAAAGTAAGTATATTTTATTTCTCATATTATTTAAATTTATACAATTTATATTTACGCACATAAATAGGATATTTTACCTCTATATATTCTTTAATTTATAGTAGGATATTTTGTTTTTCATGTTATTTAAATTTACGCAATTTACTTTTACACAAGTCAATGGAATATTTTATTTCTATTTATTCTTCAATTTAAAGTGAAGATATTTTTTTCTTATATTATTTAAATTTACGCAATTTATTTTTACGTACATTAGTAGGACATTTTGCCTTTATTTGTTCTTTAATTTATAGTAGAGATATTTTATTTTTATATTATTTAAATTTATGCAATTTATTTTCATGCATGATGGTAGCGTATTTTTGCCTTTATTTATTTTTTAATTTAAAGTGATAATATTTTTATTTTTTATGTTGTTTAAATTTATATAATTTACTTTTACACACGTTAATAGGGGTATTTTGCTCCATTTATTCTTTAATTTATATTATTTTGTCTTTATTTGTAATGTAAAAATTTAAATCTTATAAATATTTAGTACTTATTTTATTTTCATACAAGTTATACATGTTATTTACTTTCCTATTTATTTAATTATTGTCTTTATATTTTTTTGAAAAGTAAAAATTTACATCATTTTTTTGTTTATCAGTTGATAAAGACTGAAAAGATTAACTGAGATAGTAAAATGTCTTTTAATATTCTTTTTTTTTTAATTAAAATTTTTAATTAATAAAATAATTAAGATGACAGAATATTTTTAATATTTTTTCTTCTCTTAGTAAACATTTTAAAAAATTAAGACAATAAAATATTTTTAATATTCTCCCATTTTTTGGTTAAAATTTTTTATTAATAAAATAAATTAAGATGGCAAAATATTTTTAATATTTTTTCTTCTCTTAGTAAATATTCTTTTAAAAAACTAAAAAGGTAGAATATTTTTAATATTCTCCATTCTTTTAATAAAAATATTAAAAAGGATTAAATTTAAAAAATTAAAATTTAAGATTACTATATTTATGATAACCGTTTTTTATAAAAATTGTGAGATGTCTAACACCTTCCTAAATTTAATCAACTCTTTGAGCTTGAAATATAATTTCTTTTAAGCGATTTATCATATTATTATTTGAATAGATAATAATTTTATTTTTTATATTTAATTTTTAAATGACATCAATAAGTACAAGTACAATTCGAATAAATTGCTGACTCAAATGGCAAGATCTAAAAGGGGGATGAATTGGATATTATAAAAATTTAGACAACTTGATATGAGAAATTAAATATAAATGATGAATTAATTAATGTTCAATAACTACAAGTAGTAATCAATGCAGTGTAATAAAATATGTAAGTAAAGAGAAAGACAAATGCAAATAGTAATTTATAGTTATTCGCTAATTACAACCTATGTAATGAATGCAGTTTAATAAAATATATAAGTAAAGAGAAAGAGAAATGCAAATAGTAATTTATAATTATTCATTAATTTATATGTCCACTCTTTTAATTTGTTCCATACCGAGGTTTGACTACCTTTTTATTTATTTCAAGTCAAGTGAAACCTAATACAATTTTTTCTTAAATGGTAAAGAGCACTCTTATTATCTCTTTCTTTCTATGGTGAAGTATAACCCAATAATCTTCTTTTCAACGAGTTAAGATAAACTAAGAATAAAAATTATAATAATTATTGTTTGTTTCTCTTACAGGAGTAGATAGTATAATAAGCTAATAGATCAATTTTCTCTCACAAGATCAATGTGCACGTTTTTCTTCTCAAGTTATAATTAATGATCATCTTTCTCTCACAGATAAGTCTCTTATTTTAAATTGATTAAGGCAGTTAATACTTGAGTCTAACGACTCTCTTTAATGCATGTAATGTGTGTATTTAATTTTTATAGAAGTTACCATTGCAGTGAAAAATCTAGAATGTGTTGATACCTTCATTATATATGTAGATACTTTTATATTTTTAAATCACATATTGACCTAATTTCTTCTTGTATTGATTCTTTGGTAAACATTAATTCTATTTGGACATCTAAAAGTTTTTCAGTGAAAATTGTCAACACTTTATTAAAAAGTGTATATTTGGTTTAGCTTGTAATCTTCTTTCAATTCTTAGAAATTTTGAGTATATTCATGTTGAAGTGAATATGTCGATACTCTCTCCAAAAGTATTAATTTAGTTCAACTCGTATTTTTTTAACTCTTTGGAACTTTTTTGTGTATCAATATTAAAATGTACGCACTTAAAAGTGTTAATAAGTTTTGCAAAAGTGTTGATACGATTCGACTTGTAATTTTCTTGCAACTCTCTAAAACTATAAGTGTATCAATATTGAAGTTCTCTAACTAGAATGTGTTGATACTTTTAACGAAAATATTGATTTGGTCTGAGTTATTGTTTTCTTTCAACTCTTGGGAACTCTTTGCATTTTAACCTTTAAGTACTTTATCTTGATTGTATCAGTACTTTTTTTTTTTTTTTAATATTGATCTAAAACTCTTTACATATTGATGTGTCTATACTTTTTTTGAAAGTGCCAATCTTATTTGCTTTGTAATTTTTTTTGTATCTTCTTAGAATTTCTTGCATATGACATTTTTTCATCAAGTATCAATTCTTTTAATAAAGTGTCGGCGGCTAGACTTTAAGTATTGATCTAATTTGCTTAAATTTTGTTTTCTTAAAGGAAACTTCAGTCTAGAACTTTGTATCTTGAAATTGAAATTATACAATTATATTTTAATTAATTTTAACAATATAAACAATTCAAAAACACATAAATCTTTATTTGAAATATAATAATTTCAAAGTTAATCAACATAAATGATATCATCAATATTCTCAAATATGTCGAGATTAAAATTTTCTTCTTTACAAAATTGATTAACACCTATAAATCATTAATCAAAAACATATTAATTCATCATTGAACAAACATGTATATTTATCAATTTTTATGTATAAGTCATCATCAAAACATATTTATTCACCATATACAAATTAGCAACCTATTGCCCTTAGTGTTGCTATTTTATTTTTTATCGATATTATTGAAATCTAACTTTTGCAATTTACGCAATGAAAGAATTAGTTTTTATAACAGAGTATTAAAAAATATCTAAAATAAGAAAAAATCAACAAATAAAAATGAAAATAAGCATTTTTTGACACAATGAGATTAGTGTATCATTTTGATTAAATTTTAGCAATCTAAATATTATTTTTCAAAAAATTTATGACACATAGCATGTTATTAGTGGTTGTTTTTGTTAGGACCATCCTACCTAAATTTTTCTCCATCTTATAAAAAAAAATATGCACAATTTTAAATTTTGGCCAAATATGCCTTTTCAGTCTAATTTTTTTTAAAAATACTCATAAACATCCTAATTTCTTAGTTTAATTCATGAATTAAGAAAAAAATATAAAAATAATTAAGTACATTTGACTCTTAAAATAATTATGACTAAGATGGTATTATTTTAACTATAATAAAAAATAAAAAAATATCTACACTAATAAAATTTTGGATAAAAGACATTTAAACTTTTAAAATTTAGTCATAGTATATTTGATTTATGTTGAAAAATACCCATTTTTACTCTTTTATGTCATTTTTTTCTTATTTTGAATATTTTTTAGTGTTTTACTATAAAAACTAATTTTACTATTGTGTGCATACTAAAATTTAAAATCCTAGAGACTAATAAAAATAAAATTAGTTGTATCAAAAAATATCAAAAATTGTCGAATAAACATGAAAGTGCATATTTTTTATTTAATGAGATTAAAATATTCTTTGGACCAAACCTTAAAAGTTTAAAAGTTATTTTCCTTAAAAGCTTTAATAAAGAGAGATTTGCATGAACATTTTTTAAGATAGTAGGACTAAAAAGCATATTTGATCAAACTTTAGTGGTGGATAAGTTTTAGTGCTTTTATAAAATTTATATTTAAAACTTAAAAAAATTATTTTTAAATCATAATTAAAATATTTTTATTTTGTTATCTACAAAAATATTTTTTGAAAAATAAACTACAATAAATTAACACTTCATGCATGTTATTTGAACAAACTATTAAGGATTTTCCAAGCTTACAACTTTTCTTTAAATTCACTGTAGGATTATTTGAAGCTAAATTTTAAATTAAAATGATATATATATATAAATTCTCAAATAAAGTGATTTTATTTACTAAATTTTATTCTTTTAATTATATTAACAGTTGTGAATAAAATTAGATTGATAGCAATTCATATTTAATTATTACATATTTAACAGTTTTATTTATAATAATAGATGTTTAATATATATATATTAATATTATTTTTAACTAAAAGTTTTATTATTAATTATTTATATCAATATCAATGAAAATTTATATTTTTTTATTAAAATAATTAATTAAATTAAATTTGTGAGTACAAAAAATAATTTTAACGCATGGAATAGTTTATCCCGTAAAAATTCGTTTAACAAAACAGTGGTATCAGATATTGGGCTATGCCCACAGAAAAGGCCCACCCCAGGGAAGTTTCCACTACCTCGCGAAGTAAGGGCAAATTCGTCATTAAGCAAAATAATCAATCCGTAGCTGACGGAGGGTCCCCGGCTCCCGTCTCATCTTTGGCACCCACCCTTCTGAGTTGAGTTGTAGAAAATTTCGAGTTCATCTCCGTTGAAGATAGGAGATTCAGAGTCAATCGGAATCTCAGTTGGCAGCTTCGGATTATCTCTGTAAGTTACGATTCCTGTTTAGTTTAGCAAGTCGAGTGCCTCGTCGTTCTTTCTCCTTTCCACTTCTGCGAATGGATGAACTGCGTAATGCTTATATGGCTTTGCAAATTGGATTTATTGTTCATATATATAATTAATAATTGTAGGGATTTTTTGTTTCTTTGATAGTATATGATCAAGATAAGAAGATGGAATTAATCATTAGCTATAACTTCTGTTTGTTAGAGAATCTAGAGATGCTTTTTACTTAAGAACTGAAGTGACATGTTTATTGTTTGGAGAAAGATAATGTAGTTTTCAAGTTGATGCATCAATATGTCCTGTAGATGTTTGATGAAATATTTAAATGAGATTCCTCAATCAAGTTGGTTATTTTGACATACTAAATGCTTTGAGTACTAGGCTTCTAAAAATTGGTGAAATATGTAAAGCTCCAGAATTGTGGTTATCTAGTAAATATCCTTCTAAATTCGAAGCCTAATTAGCAGATCTGCACTGTTGTTTTGGATCACAGTTATGATCATCCGGGCTGTTTGTATAATATGAGGCAATTATTACAAGTGAACTTCAAGGGTATGTTTGGAATTGAGATGCTATAACTTTTAATCCATTACTAATGCGGGATTAAATTACTAACTGTCAAATACAAGTTTACAAGTGAAGTGAGCAATAAATATTAGTTCCCAAGTAAAAGATTGTGTTTTCCAAACTTAAGTTGAAGCTCAACTATGGCAAACATCCCTTAAGCGGAGATGGAGATGGCAGGAAATTTAGGGAACTTCCATCAGTTAGTATACGGAGGTAGCTTTCATTTAGATTGCAGTTCAAATGTCCTTTTCTGACCCCGGTCCATTTGGGCTGTATAGAAATTGCGTCTCACTTTTGGGTGAATATGGACCCATTTCTGCAGGATCATATGGCTGGTAGAAATCATAGACTGCATCATCTGGACAATGTTCGAGGTTTCAATGATGTTCCTCGCCCTGTTTTGAACCGAGGTCCAGCATCCATGCCTTTCCACTCAGCAGCTATGGAAGAGGAACTTGAGATACAGCGCAGGGAGATTCATCAAATCATTTCTGAGAATCGGCATGTTATTGATGATAATACACATCTGCAAAGGGAGCTGACAGCTGCAAAGGATGAGATACACAGATTGGGGAAGATCATACCAAAACTTCATGCAGACAAAGAGGCACAGGCCAGGGAGTTGATTGATAGACGTCTGAAGCTAGAAGCTGAGCTCCGTGCTTCTGAACCTTTGAGGGCAGAGGTTGTGCAGTTGAGAGCTGATGTTCAGAAATTGAATAGCTTGCGACAAGAATTGACTACTCAAGTCAAAAGTTTGACAAAGGATGTTAACCAAATGCAAGCTGAAAATAAGCAATTGACTGCCATCAGGGCTGATATAGACGCCATCCGCAAGGAGCTTGTTGAGGCCAGGTTTGAAATTGGATCTTTATTTGGCTAGATTGTTTGATTGGAGTTATACTCCCTTCCATGCTTGATTTACTGAGGGGAAAATTCATACTAATATCACTACTGTATGCAATGAATATTTTTCTTTGTGTTGAATAAAATTTACAAATTGCAATATCTATAGGAGAACATTTGAATTTGAGAAGAAGGCCAGTGAGGACCAAGTTGAACAGAAGCAAGTAATGGAGAAAAACCTCATTTCCATGGCTCGTGAAACTGAGAAGCTGCGTGCAGAGCTGCTGAATGCAGGGAGGAGAGCACGAGGTCTTGGTAAACTCTCTCTTTCTTTCATAGTATTTTTACATGAAGCATAATTTTTAAAGCTTGGGATAGTGCACCTCTGGTAAGTCATTTTGAAGCTTCTTTTCTAATCATATAGGTAGCAGTGCTTATGGAACGTTGAATGGAAGCCTTGACTTGAGATATTCTGGTGGTGCATTTGACAATGGCTATGGTGGTATTTGGGGGCACTATGATAAGCATGGCCCTACTCGACATTGATTACTCATGGAGGTATGTTATGATGATTTTGCACGTCCAGATTTTAGCTTATTAGCGACCGAGAGTGTAGAACTCTTTGACAGTGAAGGAAAAAGAAGATACAAACTCTGGTAGTTATTTTTTATTTTTATTACTTTACCCTTGGTGCTTCAGCTTATGCTTGAGACATTTCAAGTCCGGTAACAGAAAGAAAAGATTTTCTGGGACCGAGCTGCATTTGGATTCTTGATAATTTTTTTTTTTTTTTTTTTGTGTATATATATATATATATATATAAGTTTATGCAAATGAGTCTCCTCGAAAAGCACAGATACATATAACAAAAATTATTCTTCTGTATGTCTTTGAAGTCTGGTTGTCTTCCAGGAAAAACTATTGGATGGACAAGAATGCTCTGTTGTCTTGTTTTCTTTTAACTTGTAAACTGTATCACTGTCGGGATGATGGAAATTTTGGATACGAGTGAATATGGCTTGTTTGCTGGTATTTTGTCCATTCAGTGCGTCTTAGCTGAGAACTGTTCAAGCCCATTTCAAATGGTGGCCTAATGCTTCCATCTCAATAGGATAAGGTTTCCTACTATACATATGAGCTGCTTACTGGTTTTCAGAGGAAGAAATCATTTATTTGGGTGTCATTAGATTTTTGACGGAAGTAGTTGTGATTACAGTTGAAAGTGCACCATTGAATTTGTTTGTCTTCATTTGCCTTAATTTTTAGTCACCGTTCACACAACTTAATCATTAACAAGAAGTTGAGTAGTCGTACATTTTTTATGATGATTAATTCATTTTGGATTGTTAAGTTTCTTAATTATTTTCTTTTGAATACTAGGAAATTGTGTGTAAAAATAGAAGATCCCAATGACAAAAGATACTTCAACATCCAATGAATATTCAAAAATAACCACATTGAGGTGAAATTAATATATAGTTTATAAATTTTTATATGTCTTCATCTGGAATAGCATATAAGCTTTGGGTTAACTAAATTAAAAAGCCGTACATTGCATCATAAATATAAAATGCAAATCCGAGACAAATTGAACTGTACCAAAACAAACAATATTTGCCAAGTTTTGAGTCCGGACTAGGACAATTACAATTATTATTAAATTGAAATGGGCAAAAAAAAAGGAAATTGTACTGCAAGAAATCCATAGCAATTGCTCCGTGCTCCAAAAACTGGAGGGATTAAGGACCTCGTAACACAACTTTTATAATCTTTAAGCAAACTAATAAACAAAAAAAATCTCCTTCAGTCTTAAGTGGGCAGAGAAGGAATGAATGTACTTGTCCCGCACTTGAAGGTTATAAAATATATAGAATAAAGAAAAAAATTAATTTAAAGAACATATATTCGCTACATCAAATGCTGCAGGAACAAAAACAAAATTAATTAAAAAATAAAAAAAAGACATCTATGAGCTACATTGAGTATTGATGACCTATAAAAGCGAAATTTCGTGGTTAGTAAATGGAAAATTGTAGCTCCATGTGAAAAAACAAACTTCATGCCCTTTTCAAAACCTTTGAAATGGCTCGAATGGTGGAAGGCGTTGTTCTACAGCAACCTCCAATGAATTTAGCACCTAAATCACGCCATCTTGTTGCAAATAACTCAAATTTATCGTCACCAAAACACTTAGATGGCTGCCAATCCAATCAGCAGATTTAGTTGCAGCGAACAAACAAAGATTTTGTGTGTGATTGTGTGCATTCAGTTCTTAACATGTCATGCAATAATTCAATGCTTACCAGCCATTTCTTTTCTCGGCCATCCCATACCTCACCGCTATTGGGGTAAACGACTATAGGTTTTTCAGTCAGCTGAAACATCATAAAAAACTTCTAGTTCACACGACTATCAATTTAGATAGATACAGATGAGAAATTAATCGAATATTACAGAAAGGATAACTACACCATTTTCTGTGTTTGAATTATGTCATATACTGCTTTTAATGACTGACCTCCTTAAATTTGCAGATGAGATTTTGAATGAATTGGGGAGGAGTACAGTTTATTCCTACTGCATTTACTTTGTTGGTCGTGTTGATTATATCAAGGCACTCCTTAAAACTCTCTCCGGATGGGGCATTCTCACCATTGACAGAGCTGAAGCAGATCCATGATGGGATTTGGATGTTTTCTTCCTCAAGCAACTCTACACATGCCTGTAAGTTGAGACATTGATTGTTATGATGAATGAAATGTAAAACTTTTTCATTCAGAGAATAGAACAAGATACAATAAAATCTGATTGAACAGGAACTAAACAAAAGGTTAGAATTTCAGGAATTATAATTCTAATTCATAAAAGAAGATTTTGTAAGTTTCAATATGAGCAATGATATGGATTGTGAATTATTCAAATGGGGATTCCTTACTCATGGGCAACCAAAAAAAGGTTAATGGTAAAGAATTAAGCCATTGGATTATAAAAGCTGGATTGGATGCATAGTGGGAGTAGAACAATGTTCATTCTCATTCAATAGAAAAGAAACGAAAAAGTATAACAAAATATAATTCTCCATTTATATCATACATGATCCATAATCACAGAAGTAACTGATTATTCAAAATTGAATTTTTAGATAGTTTTGCCCATTAACGAAGAAAGATGCAGGAAATAGCAGACAAAAGTGGACTATTGAACAAAAGAATGCAATTTAAACTAAACGCATTTCAAGAATTTTGTATTGAAGTTTTCATTAAGAAAGTATGTGAAGAGTACAAACAGTTTATGTAATATGTAATAATTAATCACATGCAATCAATGATCGAAAGTTGTTACAGTCATCTAGTAACATTGTTTTAATCAAAGTACAACCAATAGTATGACTACATTCCACTAGAAACATTTTATTGGGTCATTCAAAACCCAGATTGCAAACCAAAAATTGTGCAAGCACAAACCTGAGCTTCAAGTTTATTGGGAATGGTTTCAAAAGCAAGCAAATCTGCACCAGCTTTCACAAGAATCTGCAATCTTCGCCTATGGAAATCTTTGAGCTTATCCAAATCAACTCCATCTCCATAATTTCCACTAGAAATAAAGAACAAACAATGCGATTATACAAGATACACGTAAAAAACCTGTGTAAGTACATTGTTCAATATATTTATCTCTGTAACTAATGGGAGTTGGTTGGCTACCTATACTCAGAACCATCAGCAAGGTAAGCTCCATAGCTTCCAATTGAGGCTGCAACCAGAGCCCGGCTGTAGTTATGAATAGGAACCTTCTTTAGGGCATCCCAAAACTTATCTCGAGCTTCAGTAGCTAATTTAACACTCTTATCTAGTAATGATTCTCCTTCCTCAATGGTCAATCCCCTGGATAGAAATCCAGGTAGAGTGGCCTGTGAAAACAGAACAAAAATAAAGAATTCAAATGCATAAATACAGACATTTTCTTCAGGTTTCATTCCAATAAACTGACCTGGTATGATGAAGTCACCAGAATATCAGCCCCGGCCTCCAAATATTCCAAATGAACCTGCCCATTTCAATATCAAAGTCAAAATCTTTAATCAGAATGAACCAAAAAAAAAAATCACATTCAACCACATTAAGAAAGAAATGAAAAAGTAAGAAAATAGATTCCCACCCGTTTGATGAGATGCGGATCTTTGATCAAACAAAGAGCACTCCAAAGGGGGTCATTAATGGAAACCCCATGTCTTTCAAGCTGAGTTGCAAAACCGCCATCAATGACTACACACCCACCTGCTTTCTTAATCAAATCATCCAACGACGAACTAATTTTTTCTTTACCCATCTTCTCCTTTTTCCGTTTTCTTCTTCTCCTCTCTGTCGAGATGCTCTAAACACGAAAGAGAAGGCTTTAATGGTGGCAGGATATGAAGGGGGTTTCGTTTATTTATTTATTCGTTACGTAGAAGTATAGAATCCTAACGTATGAACGAGGACGGAATAAAGTACAGGTTCTTGAAATTTTCTTCTGAAGACTTCCATTTAAGCTTTGTTCAAAATCAAAGCAAAATCCCACTCACCCACTTATTTACCATTACCAACCATGCCAAAAACCTTGAAACGTGTACTGGTTCTGTCAATTTTTATCAGTTAATAACAACTGACTGATCGAATAAATTCGTAAAGACTGTTTAACATTTTTATTAATTGTCAAAAAAATTACATTTTTATTATATGTATTTCTCAAATATTGATATATAAAGTCAATACATGCATAAAATTATAGAATAAATTCATTTTAAAAAAATGTGCAACCAAATAAAAATCCTTTAAAACCCTTTCTTTTGATTCATGGGATTTTAATCCTATCTTTCTTAGAATAACATGACAAATATAAATTTTATCTATATAAATTAATGTGATAATATGATAGTTTTTAATTTTATTTTTTCTAAAACTTTTTATTAGCTAAAATTTAGGTATTTTTTTCCTATTGAGATTTAATCTCATATATATAATTAATGTACAATTAATATGCATATTTAAAATTCAATTTTAACCATTACAATTGTCTAAATCTAATGTATTGTTAAATTAGTTGACTATTGATTCTACCATATATAATTAATACGAATGAATTTGTGTATATAATCACATTCATACATATTCTAAAATACTATTTTTATTTTTATCATTCTTGAGATTACGATTTTCTTTCTTAATTTGACTAACATCACTCAACAAATATGTATATGGACCATCAAAGAGTGATAGGTAGCAATTCAAATGTGGTTGGTAAGAAGGCCAAAATAAGATTTGATTTACTTATCGCCAAAATATTTTTCTTGATAACTTCTAGCTAATGAGGGTGTAATAATAATAATAATAATAATAATTGGAAGGAGATTATGCAAAAGCTAATTTTTTTTTTTTCTCTCTCTATTGATCATAGATTGTATTTACACATAAATTTGTGTGTGTATACATAATTTAGAAAAATTGCATATTTATTAGTACTTAGTTTATATTGGTAATCTTAATTTTCTTACTCTCGTTTATACATGTAAGAGTTAAGATTTGGGCTGCGACAAAAAAAAAAACTTGGTCTCAAATTATACTATTTAATGGAGTATATAGCGTTAGCGTGTATCAACAATTAAGAATTTAAGATCATCACGCATTTCATGAATTTAATTACGTTTACCATCCTTGCTAGATTTCATGTACATGATCTTTTTAACTTAGATTATATTCTGTAACCTTTTTATAAGGAGTAATTATTAATAAAAAGTAACAACATATACGCTTATAAAATATTAAATTTAAATATTTTTTGTAAAATTTTTACAAAATATTTTTAATATAAAATGTTAAACACAATTTGAAATATTTAACTTCAAACTTACAATATAAAACATAAATTTAAAATAGAAAATTTAAATTTTCAAACCCCAACACATCAAATATATAGTTATTAAGCTGTTATTTATTGAGTAAACAGGAAAATATTGGATATATATTATTTATTAAGCTATTATATATATAATAAATTATTCGATAAAGAAGATAACTCTCTTATATTAATACCAAACATTATTATAAATTACGTAACTAATTAAAATACAAGATAATAGATCAGAAAATTTTAAGCTTAATCACTTTCACTATTCTTGATGCATATGCATGCAATACTGTTGTTTTATCTGTAACATCTGGTTGTGATTTAGTTAGAATGGAAGCAAATTACTTCTACTATATTTCTTTAACCAATTCGTAGTACTCTTTTTTGAGAATTCTTATATATTATGCCACCCTCAAATATAAAATTAAAAAAAATAAAAACTTTGATAGATCATGTTCATCATGTTCTTTTGGCAATGATCAGACAGGTTTATAATACAGAAAAGAAAGGTGAGTCAACCCGTCGGTGATTGTGATAATTTATAACTTTTAATAAAAGAAGAATATTTGCAGGGTTATACTCAGAAGTATTTGTTCTTGCTGATGCAAGCCCTCTTTAATAAAAATGAAGAATTAAGATATATAAATAATAAATAAGCGAAAGGGGAAATTAATTAGTAAAATTGATTATAGGATTATTTTTATATATAATATTTGTTCAAACGAAATACCTTCCAAGGACTATATATACATATGTTAATTAATTAAGAGTCATGTTACTGCCTCCCTTTTAA
Source organism: Trichilia hirta (assembly GCA_035221805.1). Classification (NCBI taxonomy): domain Eukaryota; kingdom Viridiplantae; phylum Streptophyta; class Magnoliopsida; order Sapindales; family Meliaceae; genus Trichilia; species Trichilia hirta. The sequence continues at coordinate 28,166 of JAWDEX010190957.1, read as the reverse complement.
AATTATCTTAATATTTATTTTTTTATTTATGATTTTAATTGCGATTAAAATTATACAAAAAAAAAAAATTAAATAAATTTACATGTATTTTAAATTTTATTAAACATCTTTTACACTTTCATTTATTTTTCAAATTTTAATTATCTTAAATCTTTATTTTTTTAAATAATAAATTAAATAAATATATTTATATTTTAAAAAAATCTGAGAATATATTGATCGGATAGAGAAAGAAATTATAAAAATTGATCTTTAAGAAATAAGTTTATATATTTATAGGATTACTTAAAATTACATTATTTTTATATATTTATAGTCAAACTATTATTTGCTTACCAATTCTCGTACCTTTAAAATATGGCCAAAGTTACAATGTAAATTATTAAATATAAAACCAAAAAAATTAACGATCAAGCACGTATCGGGAAATTTCTAAAAAATTAGTGTGTGTGTGTAGGTGACAAATGGGTCAGGAAGGGCCTACCAATAAAAATAAAGCTTATGGGCCAGAAAATAAAGGAGTTCGGCACTGTTCATGAAGCAGGGTTCATATAGGCCATGCCTAGCTAGTGCTTGGGCTAGCTCGCAGGCCACTAAAATTATTATTTTTAATAATTTGATATTAAAAAATTATTGAAAATAATGAATGACTTATTAGATTAACAACAAAAATATATAAAATAGAATAAGTTAAAAATAATAATGTATTTAATAAATTGTAAATTTATAAAATTTATTTATTGAATTAAAATTTTAAAATTTGAATCATAATTTATAACAATATATTTACAATTTGCAAGTTACATTTATAAACATTTAAAATTTGGTTTATTGACAAATAAATAAATTATGATAATTAAGTATATTTTGATTATAGCTTATACTTTATAGGCACAAGTTAAGTATTTAACCTATTATTGTAGATGGTCGTATTGATTATTAATGATATCAATTATATATATAATTATCAAAACATATTATGATGATCAATTGCACTTAATTACAAATAAAATAATATAAAATATTAATATATATAATTATTTGAGTAAATTCACAAAAATTTATTTTACAGTTTGAATAATTATATAATTATTAAATAATAATTAATTCTATTAGTATTTTGTATAAATATTATTTTATTACTTTTATTAATCAAAACTAAAATATAGTAATTTAATGTTTAACGATAAGCTTATAGCTAATTATATTTTGATTATAACTTAATCAAGTTTTTTAATTTTTAAATATTTATATTTGTAATTGACTAATTGATATACAAAATTACAAATGCATATAAAATTTTAAATTTCTAAATAAAATTTAAATCAAAATTTTAATTTTAAAAGTAAAATTACAAATTCAAAAAGGCAAAATCAAATTTCAAATATCAAAATTAAATTTTAATTTTAAAAGTAAAATGAAAATCAAACTATTGGGATTTTATTACCATTACCAACCAATCCAACTCCACACACCAACCTTGAGCCATAACCTATAATCTGTGCCATATAAACCCCATTATACATTGCAAACCTAAAAGCGCTAATTTTTTGCCTTCCTTGTGTAATCTCTGTCTTATCTCTTATCTAAACTCTCGACTTCTCTTTCTTTCTCTCCAAGATTTTGGAGTCAGATCTCTCTCTTTCTCTCTTAGACTATCAAAGTATCACTCACCCTGTCTCTCAATTACCTAGTTGGGCTATTTGCTCCTTTTTCAGTCTCTTAGTCTTCATTTGTCAACAAAGTTTAGGAGAACCTCCGACTTCGATCTTCTCTTGCTATTACTCTAATCAAATTTCGTGCTCACGGTATGATTTTCTCAAAAGGTTATATAGCCTAAACATGTAACAAAATATTTAAATCTTAAGAATCTCATACTTTCTTGGACACACACACACACAAATATGGTTTATGTTTAGCTTGATGAGTCATGAAATTAAGTCTTAAAATCATAAAACCTCTTCAATTTGCATCATTCCAAGCAAAAGGACGCAAGGGCCGAACCCAAGGAGAGAGAGGAGAGCTTTCATCATTTTTATCTCATCCTTATCCTTTTCAAAAGGTAAATAAAATAATACAGATATTTTGCGCATTAATAAATATGATATTTATTCAATAAATATCATTTATTTAATTATTAAAATGAATATTTATCCAAAATATCAAATACTTAATCATTAAGTAAAGTTTAAGATAAATATCTTCAAAAGACAAAATGAAAAAAATCTATTTTAAATTAAACTCTTTACTTTATATATATATATATATATATATAACACTTTAAAAAACTATAAATATATATAACACTTTATATAATTCATTCGATTTCATAATATCCTAAAATGTATTAGTCTTTTATGAATAATATTTTATATCTCTCTTATCTTCTAAATATACAAAAATATTGGTGTGACAATGAATGGTTATTGTAAGTTAGTCATGAGCCAGCATTTAACTCTTTGGCTCTTTTCTAAACTCTTAAAAAACTCAATGACTATGAGTAACATTTAGCAATGTGCTATAATTTTTAAATTACGATAAAAAGATTCTTTATTAAATTTTACTCTAATTGTATGTAGTATTAAATGGGTTATATTCTTCTGTTATTCAATCTTAATCGAGTAAATATTTATAGAATGCAAAAACTTTAATATCAATTCATTCACAAAATGTTGATCAATATGACTTAAATTTATTCGCACAAACTCTTTATGTAATATTAAAGTGTTATGGATATAAACTTAGATTTTAGACATTTACTGATATTTGTTAAATGTCTAAAATCTTGACCTGGATAGAGTCAATAGTAATTCTCAATCTAATTTATCTAGTCAACGAATTTCATCTTGATTATCACTTGTATACCTATATGAATAATGCATAATTAAAAAAACTTTATCATATATGACATGGCTAGTTCTATACTTATATACTATCTAAACTATGATATTTACACAAGATCTAATTGCAATGTCTTAGATCAGAGGATTACATCACATACTAATACAATATTACTATAAATCACTAACTATATGTTTATCATATAATTTATCATTCTTTAATCATATTTAAAAAATAGTTCTTTAACTATTAATCTATACTAATATCTTTGTGAAATGACTTTCATTGTCACCCATACTAATATGATCTTATAACATTTACTAGTAATAGTTAATATATGTACTTATGATATTACTGCTTATTCAATACTACGTTTGTAGACAACGACTTTGATTATTTCATTTAACTCTCAAATGAATTATTTGAATAATTTGCATATATATTTTATTCTATTATATGAAGTGATAAAAAAATTAGTATACGTATTTGAATAAATAATGCTTTTTTTACTTATTGTAAAAATATAATCCAAGATTTTAAGTCTTGAAATCAACAACACAAATAATTTTTAAGGCATATATTAACAATCTCTAAGTTGCACAAAAACCATTAGTTGTTATATCTTATACCTATTTTCTCAAGATGATGGTCCAGTTGCTTCAATATTATCTCTTTAGTCAATAAGTCAGTTACGTTATTCGTTAAAGATATTTTCTATATAAATATCTCTTTAGCCCCACAAACTCCTTAAAATGTAATATTTATATTGAATATATTTAGACTTTTGGTGTGCTTTAAGTTTTTTTGCCTATCTAATAGCCCTGTTATTATCAAAAAATACGATTATTGGATAACTCATATTAGGAATGACACCTAGTTCAGACATGAACTTTCACACCTAAATAATCTTTTTTTATATTTTTTTTTTTTACTTTTGAAGCGATAATATATTCAAATTTCATAATAGAGTCTATTGTCGTCATTTGTTTGAAATTCTTTTAAGTGTAACACCTCTTTTACATACAAAAATATAAGCAGATGAATACTTTTTATTATCCATATATAACTAAAAGTTAGAATTTGAGTATCTTTTAATGCTTAACTCTTGATATCTATAATTCAAAATTAAATTCTTATTCCTTTTCAAGTACTTAAGGATTGATTTAATGGCTAACCAATATTTCTCCTCTAGATTGGCCTAATTTTTACTCGTGATACTTATAATATATGTTATATTAGATTGTATATATAAAATTGCATATATTAAGTTATTTATAGCTAAAGCATAAGGTATATTATGCATTTATTGCACCTTTTTATTTATCTTTAGACTTATATTTTCAGAAAAATGAAGACCATATAAGCGTTGTCCTAGATAGTGTCACCCAAGAGGGGAGTGAACTAGGTAATATGGCAATTAAAAAAAAATTTAGATTACTTAAGATAAGAAGAATTAAATACTCAAAAAATTGTTAACAAATTTTAAAACAAAAATATAAGACAAGAGTAAGGAATAATGAATACATAATCTTTTATAGTATTTTGGTAATATGACTACGTTTACTCTTTTTGGTTTATTTCTTTGCATTAAGGAATTTACTAATTTTTCCTAGTCCTCACAGGTCAAGAGCAACCCAGGTACACTTCTTTTTTTTTTTATCAGATGAAGAGTAACCCTTATAACTCTTACTTTTTTGGGTGAAGAATAACCAAATACTTCTTTCTTTAGTCAGGTGAAGAGTAACCCAAAAATGTAACATAAATCTCAAGAAGGCTCTCATAAGAGTAGATGTAAAAGATTGCATACAAGTTTCTCTATCTAAAATGTAACTTGTAAAGGTACAGAGAATTTTTGAATACCAAAAAGAAATTCTTTTGATTGTTCTTCTATTATTCTGCTCTAGTTCATGCATATTCTCTTTTTCTTTCAAAGAATGTTTTAATTTATTATACTAAAAATTATGTATCCAATGGCCTTTGAATCTTGTTATTAATTGTCGCCAGAAATACTTTAACTAGCCATTACAATAATGAATCAAAATATCAAAATATTTAGTTTGGATTTTGATACTTTCTTTATTTTATAGCTTAGGTATCGACATATTTATACTTAAGTATTGAAACTTCTACATATATTATTACTTTGAGGCTTCTGCCCTCAAAGGTATTGATACATTCAAGTGATGTATCAAAACTTTAAGTGTTTGCTTTACAAGTTTTGAATCATTTGCTTCAATGTATCAAAACTCAGGTGTTACTGGTTCTTGTATCTGACTCATCTTTTCAATGTATCGATACCTTTAGCAAAGGTGTTGATACTTTTGCTTTTAGACTACAAAGTGTTGAAACATTCTCTTTAAGGTGTCAAAACTCGTGATAATACTATTGAGTACTTAAGACAATTCTTTAATGTTTCAATACTTTTTTTCATATGTGTCGATACATTTATTATATGTATCAATACTTTGACTTTTATGTATCAATACATACTCCTTTAAGAATCAGAACTCATGCAGAAACATCCTGATTTTTTTTCAAACACTAAACTCAGATTCATTAATTATGGAACTTATTTTTAACAATTTCATAACATTATAAATAATATTAAGAATCAATTTTTATGAGCTAAAATTAATTTGAAATAGTTAAGAAATTTACATTAATTATTAAATTCGTATTAATCTTGATGATATTTTCAAATTAGAGTCAGGCAATTCACATTTATCTTAAATCATTAAGTATATGATTAAACATGCATAAACATACCTATAATTTTGCTCATCATCAAAAATACATAACCTATAGAGTTAACAATCTTCCTCTTTTTTGATAATGACAAAATATATCTCCCTTTGCATAACTTTTTGATTTAGTTGAACTCCTTCTAGCTATCTCATAGTCATTTATAACTTTCTCTTCCCTTTTTATCATCAACCAAAGAAGGGTGAAATATCTGTAATAAACATAATAAATGATATAAATAGGAGATTCATACAAGCACATCATCAGAAACATATTGTAAGAAGTATTTAGTAACTTGAATATATCCATAAACTAAATAAACATCTATAGTTCAGTCATTTCAAGAATTACACCCAAATTAGCATATCATTAAAAATAGGCAATAACATACGATAACATCTATTAGCAATCATTAGCCTATCTATTGTCTTCTAGTGCTAGCTCTTTCTCTTTTTCTTTCTTCCTTTGTTACAAGTAATCTTTTACGCATTTTAGAGAAGTCAGTGAGAGGCTACTACTACTGCTGCTATTATCATCTTGCACTAGAAAAGGCCTAAAACTTGAAAATGCTCTACTATAAAACTATTGTCCTCGATAGTGTGGTGAAGGAACTCTTTGTTTATTTAGTGTAAGAGTTATTACTGAAGATTGAACACAATCTAATTTATGTGAAATTTAGTTTAAAGGTTGTCATGTTTTAGTTTTGTAAATGTTCAGAAGTAGTCAACGATTCATTATTTATTGATACAGTAGAGCCACAATTTATTCTGCTTCATTTAGTCTTTGGTTAAACCTATACATGGCTGTATGAACTACTCACTCTAAGCCTATCATTCTATCAAGTAGCTCTATAAGCGTGGATGTTATTGATGGTAGAGGAGGCAATGCAGGCTAAGGTACTTAAGGAGCTAGATGTAGTGCTTCTTGTGCTTCTATAGGAGCCTATTATTCTTATGTATTATCGGGCTCTAAGGTAGGCACTTCTAACCTTATTACACAATCTTCTTCTTCTCTTCTTCTTCTCTTCTTTGGGTCTAAATTTTTCCTAAAGAACCTAATTACTATCTACTGTCCTCTCATAGTGCATTTTTCTTAATATATTCTCTCTAAGAGTGGCTATTATAACTAGGGTCAAACTATCTATATTTTCTAATTATTCTAGGTATTTCTTTCTAATGATTACACCCATTATATACTTGTAATTTAACTAGTATTTGGTTTCAGTTAACCTGACCATGTACTGTATTATTCAAGTAGCTAAATTAGGACAACAATGTTTCATGATGCATTATCTACCATAAGTCCTCAGTCGTCATTTCAGCATACTTGCGTGATCTTGCATTCAAATTATATGCTATAATTAAATGTAAAATTCGCTCATTTAAACCTAATCTGAAAGGCCTATTTTTCACTTTAGTTAAGTCTGGATTTTTAAAAACTACACATGAGGCTTCCAGAGCATTAAAATTTTCAGCAAAGTAATGCTCACCTATAAGAGTTAGACTTAGTGTATGACATAATTTCAACTCATCAATAATGAAGTCTACACTTCTAATATTGGTTTTAAATTTACTCATTTGATTTTTTTCTATCTAAAGATCCCTAATATTCATATTTGAATAAAATAAATTTACCAGTTCTGAATAATATTTTTCTCTAAGTTTCAATAGATTCATCTACCTAAACTGTATAAATTACTATAAATAGGTAAAGTTTATGGATTCTAGGAATGAAAATTCTATTATCCATTTAAGAAGTACTTTTTTATTCATGTACTGGGTAATAAACTTATCGTACTTTTCATATGAATAGAATCCCTATGGATTTGGCTTGAATGGTATCTCTTCCTATTGATGTTGCGTCACTTTCTATTTCTTTCTTTGGAGTTGTTTGAATGAACTTTCATCAGAGTTTTTCATTTTGGAAGCCATTTATATGAAATTAATTTTGGAAGGATGAGAGAAGGGATATTTTACTTTGAGATTTGATGGGCACTCCTTGGATTAATTTTGTTTTTAGACCAAAGAGTGTATATATATATATATATATATATATATATATATCTATGTATATATCTATATCTATATCTATATATATCTATATATCTCTATCTATCTATTTGTCTATCTATCTATCTATCGTAAAGGTATTGAACCTTTTGTCAGAAAAGATCTATAAATTTGCTAGAAAAAGGTCTGTTACGTTTATAGATTTTGATACATTGAAAGAGGCTTCGATATATATTTATAAAAGGGCTTCAACTTTTGACAGGTGTCAATATGATTATTTTGAAGTGTCAATACATCTTGCTCTAGCATATAAATTACATATAAGAGTATCAAAACTTATGGATATACATATTAAAACTTATGAATGATATCATAGTTTGAACATATGGGTCTACTTAATTTTTGAATGTAAGACACGTGTTGAACGAAGATTTAACAAAGTCAAGAGATAAAAAAGTTTGAAGAATTATAACTTTTCTTAGTTTCGTGTCATTTCACCCAGATGGCTATAAGTGTCGATACATTTAAGTGTAACTTTCAATACATATAGACAAAACTTCTACTTTGCTTATTTGTATCGCAATGCACTGAGTAAAGATTATAAGGTATTGATACCTAATGTAAGGTGTCAATACATTCCTGCGAAAGTGTCAATATGTTTGAGCGTAAGTGTCGATAAGCACCAAAGTATCGATCCTAAAATATGAGTAGGCTCTACATGATTTGATACATTTTTGATAGGTGTCGATACATTCTTGAATGTGTCGACACTTTTCCTTAGGTATTGATATATTTCTCATTAAGTATCGATACATATAACCAAAAGTATCAAAACTTGAGACTTAAAAGAGAAATATTGGTTGAGTTATTCAATGAACATTTCTAAATAGACTAAATCAATATAATTTAGCATGAAAATACATTCTAAACACAAATTAGCATTATTACTTTGTGTTTATCATTCCTAATCTATTTTTAATTTCACAAAATCTTTCTTTATCAAAGGATTTTGTAAAAATATTAGCTAATTGATCATTTGTGCTAATATATTCTAAGTACACATTACCTATGCTAACATGATCACATATAAAGTGATGTCTAATTTTTACATGCTTTGTTCTAGAGTGATGCATTGGATTTTTAGTCAAATTGATGGCACTTGTATTATCACACATAATTAGAATTTTATCTAACTCCAATCTATGATCCAATAATTAATGTTTAATCGATAATAATTGTGTACAAAAACTATCTGCTGACATATATTCAGCTTTAGTTGTGGATAGAGCAACTGTATTTTGCTTTTTGCTTAACTAAAACATCAAAGCATTTTTTAAAAAACAAAATGATCCATTATTGCTTTTTTTATTCAATTTGCATTCTCTATAGTGAACATTTGAGTAACCTTTTACATCAAATGTACCATCTTTGGGATAAAATAGTTCCAAATTTAGTGTTCCTCTTAAGTATTTAAATATTCTTTTCATAGCAATTAAATACAATTCCTTAGAATTTGCTTTAAATCTAGCACAAATACATACACTATAAAGAATGTCTAGTTTAGATGATGTAAGATATAATAATGAACCTATCATGCCTCCATATAACTTATGATCTATACCTTTACTAAGGTCATTCTTTTTTAAACAAGTAAATACACTCATAAGTGTCTCTACATGCCTACCTTCTCAAAACTTGAATCTTTTCAATAAATCATAAATGTATTTGGTTTAGGAGGTATAAATTTCATCATTTATTTGTTTTATTTGTAAACCTAAAAAGAAAGTTATTTCTCCCATCATGCTTATTTTAAACTCACTTTTCATTAAGTTTAAAAACTCATTATACATTGAATCATTTGTGCTTTTAAAGATAATGTCATCTATATAAATTTGAACAATTAGAATATGACCATCTTTAGTTTTAATAAAAAGAGTTTTGTCAACACTCTTTCTTTTAAAATTATTTTTGATTAAAAATTTACTAAGTCTCTCATATCATACTCTAGTTACTTATTTCAAGCTATAGAGAGCCTTAGTTAGTTTGTAAATATAACTTGGATATTTTTGACTTTTAAAATAGAGAGGTTGTTCAACATATACTTTTTTTATTAAGAAATCTATTTAAAAAAGCACTTTTGACATCTATTTGATACAACTTGAAATTTTTAAAACAAGCAAAGGCTAAAAGAATTTAAATAATTTCTAGTCTAGCTGCTGGAGCATATATTTTATCATAGTTGATCGCTTTTTCTTAGTTATAACCTGGAGCAATAAGACTAGCATTATTTTTGGTGATATGACCATGCTTATCTAACTTGTTTCTAAAGATCTATTTAATTCTTATGACTTAACATCCACTAGGTCTTGGAACTCTAAGTCCCACACTCCATGTCTTTAAAATTAATTTAATTTCTCTTGCATTGCTTATATCCAATCCATATCATCTAAGGCTTCCTCAACGTTACTAGGTTTTAATTGTGATACAAAGGCAAGATTTTGAATTTTCTCTATATTTTATGGTAATTCCTTAGTACTCCTTTTAATTATAACTCCTTGGGAGAGATTACCAATAATTAATTCGTTAGGATGGTTTAAGGGATACTTTCAAGTCTTTAGAAGTTTTTTAGAGAGCTCTACCAATTCTTCTATTAAGACTTCTTTTCTTTAAGAGTCTCGTCTAACCTTAAGTCATTTATTTTACCTATAACCTTAATCTTGTTTGCCTTTTCTTTAGCTATCATCTTAACTACATCCGAATCTAGTTCATCGAAGGTCATATGTACACTTTCTTCTACCACTTAAGTTTGTCTATTAAACACTTTATAAGCCTTGCTTTTAAATGAATAGCCTAGAAATATATCTAGGTCAGCTTTTGGCTCAAATTTTTTAAGATTATTTTTATTGTTAAGGATATAGATGGACATCTTGTTAGTATTGTATGTCCTAAAATCATTCATATTATTAGTTTTAGGCATATTATATTGAGTTACTATGATAATATATATTGTATATTTTATTAATAAAGAAATTATTTTAATTAATATGTATATATTGCTTATTATATCTAATCATACTAACGATAGAATATACTATGAATCATCCAAGATAATTAGATTATCTAAAGTATTTCCTACAGAAGTAATATCGACTGGGCATTAATATTATAATGTAAGCATACTAAATATCTTTAGTGAATATTACTAGATGATATTAATGCGAGTAATATGATAGTCATATCATTAGGATATTAGTGAAGAATAATAGTTAGAGAACTATTATTTGAACATGATCAAAGTTATAATGAATCACACGAATATATGTTATCAATATTCATTATTGAATTATATAGGTATATTAACTACTTCTTAGACCTTAGATATTGTGATTGTTAATTGATATAGATATATATGATTCATATGGTATATAAATATAAGACTAATCATGTCTTGTACACAAAAGCTAGTTTGGTCATGTGTTATTTATATTAAGAAGTAAATGACTATTAAATAGAATTCATTGACTCAAAATAAAAGATTTCAAGGTACCATTGACTCGGTCTAGGTTTGAGTTTCTAGTTAAATATTAATAAATAAGTAAAAATAAAATCATTGGTTAAAGCATAAATGTCATATGAAGAGTTTATAGTGAAAAATTCAATGCATTGACTAATTAGTCAAATATAATTAAAAATGGAATTTTGACATTCGTGAGCCCTAATTTAGTCAGGATTAGACGAACGGAAGAAGACTATTTACACAAAATCTATAATTAATTATAAAAAATTCAATGTAGATATTCTTCATTTTGATTTAAGAGCTATGGCACATTATTAGATATTGACCACAGTCTTTAAGCATTCGAATGATTTGAACGAGATCGATTTTAGGTCACGGTTAATATTATAATAAATTTGAGAGGTCATAATATAAATCTTGACTTATCCTTACTATTAGAGAGAGTAAATAATATTCGTAAGAGAGCTAGCACTCTCGGAGATATTATTTGACTAAAAGGTAATAAATAATTTAAGCGTTAAATAGTTTAACGAATCGAGAGCTTAAAAAATTAATTTGATTATAATTTAAAGTAAATTGTAATATTTCATATATATTTCAAAATATAAATAGAATTAAAATAAATTTAGTAAAAATAAGTTTAACTGAATTTAAAATTAATTTATAATTTTTTAAAATTAAGGGATCTAAATGATATTTTATATTTACTATTTAAAAATTTGTTATAGAAGCTTCAAGGCCCATTTGTCTTTACTAAAAAAACTAGGGATATTATAATAAATGAAAAAAAAGTATAAATAGATCAATTTTTCATTTTTGGTTAATTTTTCATATTTTTCACTATTTTTGAAAGCTCTCTCTCTCTAAACAGCCCACTAAGGAGAAAAAAAAGAGATTTGATTTTCTTGGAGATACCCTAATTTTGTTGTTAATCTTTATTAATTATCACTAAGAGTTAGTAATTTTTATTAAGTTGATTATTTATGCCTTAAATGCCATATAATGAACCCTATGCTTATTTTTGAGTTTTGAAAACTTTCATCACTTAAATATTTTACTAACCTTGGGGTTATTATGTTAACCACAAGGTTAAGAAGCTAATACCATAAATAAAGGTCAATAGTTTAACATTATTCTTGCTTTTTTAATACTTTTATCAAGTTAGGTTAATTAAACTATTGATCACATGCTCAAGACACCAACTATAGAATAAAGATTAGAGTTATTCAAGAATGCAATATGATAATAAAAGATAAATCTTATTCCTAGTCTTGAGATTAAGACACTAACTATAAGATAAAGATCAAAACTATCCAAGAACCCAACATGGCAAAGGAGGGTGAATCCTATTCTTACTCCTAAGATTAGGATACTAAATACAAAAATTACATACTAATCGTATAGTCCAGATTACTAAAAAAGGTAAAGATTGTCATGGGACAAGTAAAAAATTAAGGAGTACATATTAAACATGTAGTAATCCCTAGCATTATATGGTAATTGTTCTCAATCGCAAGTTAAATATATGTTGAGCCTAAGATTACATACAAGGCTAGAATTAATCATTTATCCACTACTTTTATAACTATACACAGTGGAGAATCAAAGAAAAATGAATGACACCATCTTATTAGTAGGCAACTAGAAAGAGACAAATAATATCATCCTACTCACCTGTGTTAACCCTGAGGTTATATGTGAACTTAAAAATAGTCATTAACCTACCACTTAGAGATTAAATATGATGATCAATCAAAGAAAGATAGATGATGCTATCCTACTCACTTAATCTATACAAGACTAAGGTTATCAAGTAAAAGAAATTCAAGCTCTTGATTCTTGAAGCCCATTTTCTATAAAAATTAGTGCTATTTCTTCTCTCTTAAAAATTTTTCTAATATCTGACTTAAGCATTGTAAGATTATTATTGCAACACTGGCACCCTTGATTATTTTTTCTATTTGCAGATTTTGTCCCAATGAGCAACTTCTTCAACAAACATGTGTGGTGCCTGCAAAGTAGTAATTTATGGCTTTTTACTAGTCCACATCATTCTTAAAATTTAGAATTTCATCCTTTATCACGAAGTGAATGGTCTCTATAGTCGTATTATGCTTTTCAAATTTCTCTCGCTTGTTATCCAATTATTACATCGCTTTCTTAGTGAGACGTCAAAGCTTCCCTTTTTTCTTTACCTTTTTTGACTCAGTTACTCAATTTTGCTTGTTCTAGGTGCAAGTTTAACATATACCCCATCTAACAAAATAATAAATATAAAAATTAGAATATACCATAATGAAAATAATAATGATAAAGATTAATAAATTTACCTAAAGAGTACTCGTGTGGCAATTTTGAACCATCGACTTGGTGGAAGTTGCCTTTATATTTTGAGGCATGTCATCATTAATCACAAGTGTAGTAGCACTGATGGTCGAGAAAAGGTAGGCCTAAAATCTCCTCTTATCTACGATAATATCTAATAACTCATTTTTAAAGGCAAAACTATTAGAGGATCATATTAATCTTTGCACCTCCAAAATAATCCTTGGATATGTGGTTATGTTTGAGGCAAATCCCCATAGGACCATTCATTGCCACTTGGACCTTTAAAGAGGATCGGGATTAACATCCTCTTCATCCTCTATATTTGTTTGTTCAATAATATTTTTTCTTTTACCTCGAGAATCATTTTTTCGATAAAGAGGAGGAGAGTCTTGAAAGATTTGAAAAACCTTAATGATCAGAGTTACCTTCTTTCTTTAAATTATTCCCCTTGAAAAAGGGCATTGGGTTTTCTTGGTCCTTGTAGGCTCTAGCCCTTTTGCCCTCTTAGTCTGAGCCAAGGAGATTCTCTCTAAAAGGTACATATCTTTCTTCCCAGGTCAATAATTCTTGTACAAATAAAATAAAAAATAAAGAAATACTAATCACAATGCAAACCTTAAAGTATAAGATACTTACTCTTGTGAGCTTTTGCTTGGTTAAGAAAGTCTTGGAAACGTGAAAAGTTATTAGCTCTCACTTGGTTTATTCTAACACTGACAATAAGTTTTTTGGTTTGCAGTTATATCTTTACAAGTTTCCACTCTATTTAAAGTTATGCTAGTAAAATCGGGGCTAATGGTTCACAGGTCTAAAAAAGTAAAGAAAAAGGTCAGAACTGGGTATAATATTTTCATACTAAAAAGAAAGATATATTGTCTCACCTATGATACCAAAAACTTTAGGAATGTACCCTTTATTCATATGATCCTATAACCTACCAACATAAAATCACTTATGTTTCCAAGTTTTATTACTAGAAAGGTTACCCTCAATTGTAGCTTTAGATCGGGTCTATAAATAATACTAATTAAGATATTATTTAGGGTTTCTTTTTCAAGTAAACAAATAAATTATTTCTTCTATGATAGGTAAGGTATCAAAATGCGTAGTCCAATGTACGTACAATTCTATTAATATATTCTAACTTTTTAGGTTTAGCTAGTAGGGTGTAATCCTAAAAACCTTGAAAAACCTAGCAAAATAGGGCTAAAGTGGAAGAAGAATCCTAAGCAAAAAAAGCTCCTCATAAAGGCTACCTCCCTCTAGAAGGGTTGCTTGAAATTTGCTTGGATTCAAGAGCACTAAAGGAAATGTTCTCAAAAATTTTAAAAATTTCCCTATATACATCTAGGTTGGGTTCATTTGCAGTTAAAGAGAAGTCATCTGCTTTATAAAGGTTCGCATCAGAAAGGGCGACCCTCTGGTTAATATCTATTTGTGTTATAGTATCTTCTCAGTCAGTTCTCTTTAGACTAGCTTTTGAGTTTTTTTTGTATGAATCCATTTAATCTTTGTCAGTAGATAAGAACATTTTAGGGGTTGAAGAAGATCATTACCAAAAAATCCTAAAATAGATACATAGTAAACCTTAAAACTATAATCCTTAAAGCCCTTATGCCAACACAGTTAACATAATAAATGTAGTTTTTGCACATCCAAAATTTCAATCATGTGTTAACATCACAAAAACAAGAAACCCATGCCAAACAAGTTATAAATCACTAAAGTAGTAAGATTTGAATACTTACTTATGAAGTAAGAGATTAAAAGACCTAGAAAGACCTAAAATATTTTTAATTGTAGGAGCTTAATTTTCAATTAAATAGAATTTTGGGATAATTTTCGTAGAAAGTATGACACTAAAGGAAGAAAAGGCTCTATTTATAAGTGAAGGTTGGTAAATTAAGAGACTATACCATAAAATCCTACTTATTAGACTAAAAGGCCTAAATTTATCTACGTCAAATAATAATGATTAACTCTTGGAAAGTGAAATAATATCCAAAGGTCAACCAGTTAGAAGTTAACACGTGTTTACGTTTATGAAGAACAAAGCCATGTATTTAAAATTTTCTCGCCTTTGTACACCCATAAAGCTTGAGAAGATGCATACGCAGTTAATGAAGCCCTTAGCTGTGTCATATCTAGTACTATTAAGAAGTCAAATGAAGTGTATTAGAGAAACAATTCTCAAGCCAGAAAATTACAAGTTTTTAGTCAAATTCATTTTAATAAAAATTTAAGGGACTAATATTAGGATTAAAAAATGAAACACACAACTTATTGAGCATATTTGATTAATCTTGGGCATCATAAGATCAAGAAGCTAACGCCACAAATAAAGAGTGAATAGTTTGACATTATTTAAGTTACTTAATACTAAGTCGAACTAATTAAACTACCAACTTTAAGGTTCGGACGCCAACTACAAGATAAGGATCAGAGTTATCCAAAAATCTAATATAGTAATAGAGGGCAAATTTTATTTTCAATCTTAAGATTACGACACCAACTATAGGATAAAGATTAGAGCTATCCAAAAATACAACACAATAATGAAGGATAAATCCTATTCTTGCTTCTAAGATGAAGTTACCAACCATAAGAACGGCATGCTAACCACATAGTCTGAATTACTATAAAAAGTAAAGATTATTATGGGACACATGAAAAATTAAGAAGTACGTGTTAAACATATAGTAATCCTTAGTATTACGTGATAATCATCCTCTGTTGTATGTTACCTATATGTTAAGCCTAAGATCATATGTAAATCAAGAATTAATTATTAATTCACCACCCTATGATCATATATAACAGGCGACCAAGGAAAGATGGCCAACACCATCCCATTGGCAGGTAACTAGAAGAAGACAAATAGCACTATCCCACTCACTTGAATCGATCCTAAGGTTGCATATAAGCCTATAAATAATAATTAAATCACTACCCCGAGACTAAGTATAACAGATAATCAAAGAAAGATAGGTGGTGCTATCTTACTTGCATCCAAAATTTATAAAATCTTGAGGTGATCAAGTAAAAAGGATTCAAACTCTTGATTCTTAAAATTCATATTTTGCAAAAATTAGTGTTATTCCTTCTCAAATATTTTCTAATATCTACCTTGAATTTAAGAGGGTTATCACCGGAATATTTCCACCCTTGATCGTTTTTCATATTTGCAAATTTTGTTTTAAAAAGCAACTACTTTAGCAAACCTCATGTGGTGTCCAAGGCAGCTAAAACATATGGTATCATTATTTGCTGTATTTGTAATAATACTTTTTTAATTTGTAGGTATTAATTGATAAAGTTTTTATTTCAGTGATTCAAAAAATTTAAAATTCTAACTTCAACTAATCTATGAATATTTTTATTTTATTTTTATATAATATGGTAAAAATTAAATTTGTGATTGGTAATTAAAGAATAAAATGACTGTCAAAGGTCACCATATGTCGAATTGGACATTTCCACGGGGATTAGCGTAGAATGTACTTGGCCCATCTGCCTCTATTTTTTATATCTGTAAAAAATTATTAAGCAGACACATATAATATTATATAGTAAATAATTAAAAGTGTATGGTCTTCAAATATATAAATATAATATTATATATTACAAAAATTGATGAATAATTGAAAATAAAATCGAAATTATTCATTTTTAACTAAATTCAACAATAAATTAGAATTTTGAATATCTAAATATTGAATTCCAACTATACAAAGATAAGATGGGGTTATGGTCTTGTCATTTTCATTGAGTTTTTGTTTCAGGATTGGATGAGCTACCCGTCTTATCCTTTCGTTAAGTCTTCCATTTTTTTTTTTTTTTCAAATTTTGGGGATTAGTATTTTATTATGTTTTTGTATTATTTTTTTGTTTTATAAATTTTATTAACCAATATTCTTATACCACTTGTTAAAATTTTTATATTTATTATTTAAAATAATTTTTAGTATTTGATATATTAATTAATTAATAATTTTATAAATTTTAAGGTATTGAAAATTATAACTTAATAAATATAAAGATTTTAACAAATTCTCTTATTAACAAATTTTTTCATTTATAAAATTTTTTAATAATAATAATAGGGAGAATAAAAAAATATTGTTGTTTTTTCAAACCCGTAACTTACAATTAATGATACATATTCAATTTTTGTTCTAAAATTTACATCAATTTATAGGTAAATGGTAAATTTTATTTGTAATAAAAAAGTTAAAATTCTTTCACGATAACATAGAAAAGGAAAAAAGTTAGAGTAATAATATTTTTATATCAGTATTATGTATATAAATTTTTATACAAAGTTATTGACACAAATTAGTATAATATAATTGTATAATTATTTCATGTTCTACGTTTTTATAAAATTTAAAAAAATTAATAAAAATAAAATCTAAAAAATAAATAAAAATATTATAATATTATCATACATATTATTCAAATAAAAATTGCATCCTAGCAAAATTAATATTTTCATAAAGTATATTTTTGAAAATTTTATTAAAAGTTAAAATATAATTAAGTTACTTATAATAATGTAACAATTATCAAGTCAATTTGTGTTTTTTAATGGGGAGAAAAAGTTAAAAATTGAAAATACTCAAAGTAGCCACGTGGATGAGATCATGACCGTTATTTGAGACTAAGTTGAGCTGTAACCATCGTGCTTGAACGTGGGAGGGGGATTATAAAAATACAATGAGGTGTTTATCGATAAGGAGTAGAGCAGTAACGAAGTACAATTAATTAAAAAAATACTGAAAAATCAAAGAGGAAGAAACAAAATTAAAATAAAAATAAATAAAATATCTAAAGCACAATTCCCAAGAGAAAAATTATTAAGAGCAGAGGAATCCGGCTGTAAAACTGCACCTACAGACGAATCAGACAGATGGAACCCGATAAATATCAATTTATTAAGTTTATTATTAGGGTTGAATTTATATTTTCTATTTTTAAAATATTTTCCATTTTATCTTTAATTTTTAAATAATTTATTCTTTGTTTGTTCACTAATAAAATGTTCTTCCATGAATTTGTGTTTTTTAATCGCACAGCACTGTCGAATTTTTTTACTAGGCTTGGGGGTTTTGATCGAGTTTATTTTGCTATAATTATTCTATTATTTTTCAAATAAATAATTCAATTAATATTTCAGTTTAATAATAATAATAATAATAATAGGTACTAAATTTGATTGTCATCCCTGTCAACTATAAAGTCGAGATGGGGGAAATTATTTTTCTACTATTTATCAAAAGAAATGTATAATTAAAAAACGGAATTAAATTATTTTGATTATTTTTTAATTATTATATAAAAATTACATAAATTCATCTTGAAAGCATTATGAGCGGATACTCAAATAAATGGTAATAATATAGTACTAACTAGCATTTAGAATTAAGCGGCACTATTAAATTTTAAATTAGACTATAATTATTTAGGTTCCGATTGAAATTGTGGTTTTTTGTCAACATTTTAAAAATAAAGATTAAAAAATTTAATCACTAATTTTTTATAAAAATTTTATATTTTTATATTAATATTTGATATTTAAATCTTATTTTGATGACATTTAAATAACAATTGTCACAGAATAAAAATTTTAAATATTAAATATTAATATATAAATATAAAAAATAATATTCTCAAACACTTTTTTAACTTTAATTTTAAAGCGCAATAAATTTATTATAAAGCGTTAAATTTTTTATCCCATAACAAAATTAATATTAATAATACAAGCTATAGCTGAATTTTTAAATAGTATTTCTGAATAGTTTCTTACAAATCAACTATCAAAATTAATTACCAATTAGCATGGAATTCAAGTTACCAATATATAATGTTTTGGCTATAATTAATAAAATATAACCCATTCCTCCCCTCGTATGCCATGCTTAACTTTTCAATTTTTTTCAATTCTTTCGTATCATATTATTCTAATAAAAATTATACTATCTCAATTTTAAATTTTATCATAAATTTATATAATTATAAATGCGTATGGATCATAATTGAGACATTAAAATTATTATTTGGTAATGTATTTATTTATATATATCAATTATTATTAAGCTAATAAATTACATTATTTCCATAATTAAAATGAAAATTTGTTTGGTTTCCTTGCAAAAAAAACTTTGGCATTCTAAGATTATCTATGCATAAACTTCATCATCCTTGTGGTAAATGATTCACACTTGACCTTTGATGCAAAAGCAATATGGATCAGAGGTTCCCACCATCGCCAACTCATAGCTTCACAAGCACCAATCAAAACTTAAACATAAAAAATTAATTATTTATTTAATTAATTCAAATACATTTACTTACCTAAAAAAAAAAATGGGGGGACTTTACAGAACGTACAAGTCACTTCCCATTTGAAAATTGCGTGAGAAGAAGGGGCTCCAATTTTTTCTTATTTACAATTTTGCCCCTCATTTGCTCCTCAAAACCCCACCTTCCTTTCCGCTTTCAGTCTCTTATCAGCTCTTTGAAGCTCTTCACTTTCTCTTAACACAACTCTGACAAATTTTCTCAAATTTCTTCACGCTTTCTCTTTATCCGAACAGAAACATATTTCCTCAATAGACTTCTCAAAATTTTCAAACTTCATACCTAGCATTCCTCATACTTCTCTTTCTCTCTATTATTTCTCAGAAAATTTCGTAACTGAAAAATAGTTTCTCACCGAATTCCTCAATTTCTCTCTAAACAAACAGCGTTCACTTCTGAAAAAACTGAATACGTCCGTCGTTTCTGGATTGTAAACTTTAATAATTAGCATTTGCAGCAATGGAAACACCAGAATTCTATATCGGCGGTTACTTCGATGCCACGGCGTCAGCGAGCAACTTCTCGCCGGAGAAGCCAGCTGTCGAGGATCAAATATCTGGCGAGAACTTCAATTTCACCATTGAAGACCTACTTGACTTCTCCAACGACGACGCCATAATCAACGATGGCGATTTTTTTGATAATGTCACCGGAAACTCCAATGATTCTTCCACAGTCACGTGCAATTCCGCAATTTCCGGTGGAGAAAACAACTTCTGCGGAAATGTCGGTGGTTGCCGTAGCACCAGCAGCTTCGCTGACTCTCATTTCTCCGGCGAATTATGCGTGCCGGTATTTGTCCTTTAATTTTCTAATATTATTTTGAAATTTTCATAATTACTTGAAATTTTCTACATATATTTTTTTTAAAAGTTAAATTTCTGAATTTTCTTTACAGTGTGATGACTTGGCTGAACTTGAATGGCTGTCGAATTTTGTGGAGGACTCATTCTCAATGGACCAAATGTTACAGAAGAACCACCTTGAGTTTTTATCCGCATCCAAACCACTCCCGCCCGAATCATCTTCCTCATCAATCCGACTCGAAAGCCCCAAAGCCGGCAACCCGGTTTTCCTGCCGGAAACCCCACTGCCGGGTAAAGCCCGGTCCAAGCGCACACGTGCTGCTCCCTGTGATTGGTCCACGCGTGTCGTGCACGTGTCCGGGGAAACACATTCAACAAACCGTGACAATCCAAACTTGGGCTCGAATTCGGAGTCAGGTTCGGTCAGGAAATGTCTGCATTGTGCTGCAGAGAAAACTCCCCAATGGCGTACCGGGCCAATGGGTCCGAAAACACTGTGTAATGCGTGTGGAGTCCGCTACAAGTCGGGTCGTTTGGTGCCTGAATATCGACCCGCTGCTAGTCCAACTTTTGTGTCAACGAAGCATTCGAATTCCCATAGAAAGGTATTGGAGCTTAGGAGGCAAAAGGAAATGCATGGGGCACAGCAACAACAATTTGTCAGTCAAAGTTCAATTTTCGGTGTATCCAACGGTGTTGATGATTACTTGATTCATCACCACAACGGTCATGATTATAGGAACATGATTTAGGTTGAAATTCAAGAATTCGCAGTTTGCTAATTTTTATTTCGAAAAATTCGATTTTGTCGTTCTTCATTGAGAAAAAAAATATCAATTAAAAAAATGGTGGAGAAAAGGAGAAGATTATTTTATTTGACCGTGCATCCACACTAAAATGTACCCTTTATTACTCTAAAATTGCCCAATTTTGGAAGTTTACGAGGAACCCATTGAAGTAAATGGTCCACAAAGTGTATGATGCTGCCTTTTGCCATACCTAAACTCCAACAATTGCACATGCCCAACGGGGATATCTTGTTCACTCTCCTCACAATATGCCTTTTGATTAGCCAATTAGTTTTGGTTCCTTTCTATTGAGTTCAAATGGGAAATCAATTTGGCTGCTAATAAAAGAAAAGTCCCTTCCAACAATGACAATAATGAATTGATTCCAACCAATCAATATATATATATACATACACACACGCACACGCACACACACACACGAATACTGCGTGTAGAAGACTATGTTTAGCGGATTTGGTATGTATTCCAGGTGACAACTCTTCACTGAATTCCATGCAATATACATATATAGAGAGAGAGACACACATAGTCTTCTACACGTAGCATTCGTATCTATATATAAGGCTATTGCCTCTGGAGAGTGAAACCAAGAACGGTGAAATCAAGGTGGGAGGAGAAAACAGGAAAAAAAAGTGAGAGAATTTGGTAGAAGAAGCAGCAGCTGGTGCTCCTTAGCTTGCAAAATGGGGAACAAAGTCATGTGCTAGCAAGTGATGAATATTAATTAAAATTAATAAATGATTAAGATTTTTAGGTGTTCATTTCATTGGGAAGATATGTGATTGCCCACCATATATTAGACAATTAATCTTACATTTTGGGTCCACTTTTTGCTGGGTACGATTATGAGTCAAAATCTGTAATATTCTTCTTAGATTGGGACATTAGGGGATGGGGAAATGTATTATAATTAATTAATGGTTTAATTCATTAATTATATATAAGATGGTTTTGTTTTATTAAGCAAAGAGCGTTTCATTTCTTATGCTTAATAATCTTGTTTTACTTGGTGCCATTCAAATGTATAGGTTAAGCTATTTTTGGAACACCTGGATTTCATTTTCTTTGAAAACATTTGATTAGTGATTATGGGGCATAATATTTCTCAAATTATGAAAAAAATTATTTCTATTACAAAAAGAATTAAATACGCAAAATATTTAATATTCATAGAAGTGATATGAACCATAAACAAATAACATGTTTTTTCAATATCAAAAAAATGCTTTTACTCTATTAATTTATTTAAATATTATATTACTTTTAACGTGAATCGAAAAATACTTTGGATAATATCAAAAAGCACTTTTATCAACTCTAATATTATAATAATAATTATTATTTTTATAATATTAAAAGTACTTCTAAATATTAGTTTAATGATATTCGAACATGTAATAATATAATAATATGTGAAATCAAAGCATGCAAATTGAAAAATGTTGACACAGAAGCAAAATTTTAACCCGAAAAAGATAAATAGAACCATAAACAAAGATAAAATTAATCAAAACTCAAATCAAATAATCTATAATTTCAATCTTATAACAAACATATCACGATAATTAAGATTACTAATAAAAAATATGAAATAACAAATCAAACCAAAATAAAGAACAAAATTTTCAAAGAAAAAACTTTATATTAATTAAAAAATTATTAATTATAAGCTTAAAAACAAAATTATCTCTTTATTCTTTCACTCTCTCCAGTTTTCTTGTATCTCTTTCTGTTTTATCTTTACTTAACCTTGAGAAAACATTCTATATTTATAGGCAAACTACTCCTAAAACCATTAAGAAATAACACGAAATTTACAAGTAATTGAATATTTTAATAGAACTTAGATTAATCTACATTATTTTCAGTTTTGAAACCTTGAACCTTCTTCTTTTATTTACCTTAGTATTCTAATCATATCATACTACACATCAACCACTTCTAGAATCTTAATTTTCCTATAATAGCTTTTTTCCTCCTAATTCTTTATTTATCAGATGAGGCATCGATCAATCCATAAGGGTGGCTGAATTCTTTTGTTGACACTATCTTTTCACCTGGACCAAGTATCTATTATATGCTCTTAAGCATTCTATGACTTTCTTTTCAATTACTCACTTTTTTTTTCAGCTTCTTTTTGACAAGTATCAGTAACTAGAGTTCCATGCGATATATGTGTTTTTCTTGGTACTCTAACCTGTTATGCGAAGGTTCATAGAAGATTCACTTCTTTTCTCGACTTCTTTATTTTCTCTATCCTCTATAGTTTTTTCTATCTTTGGTGATTATACTTATTTTAGATCAAGTTGATATTTATATGTACTTTTATAATGAACAAATGAAGTTAAGTATTTTTTGATTTAATTTAATTTTGTAATTTTGATATCTTTTTTAATGAAATTTGATTTAATAATAATAACATGTTTGATTTTGAATTGACTAAATATGCCCACATATTGCTTATTCAATTTTTAATCGATGAATTATTAATTTAATGAATTTTTCTTATTATAATTGAATTGATATTAATTAATATTTATAACTTGTGTTATTTGAACTATACTATACTAATAATCAAATGAGTCAAAAATTTTGAAATAAAGAAGTAAAATTGCCTAAGATTCGACATTTTAAGATGAACATATGGACACCCTGAAGAAGGTATTGACACCCTATAGAAAGGTATCGACATCCTAAGTAGAGCTATAAAGAACGTATTGAT
Source organism: Trichilia hirta (assembly GCA_035221805.1). Lineage (NCBI taxonomy): Eukaryota > Viridiplantae > Streptophyta > Magnoliopsida > Sapindales > Meliaceae > Trichilia > Trichilia hirta. The sequence goes on along the minus strand of JAWDEX010190957.1, from coordinate 4,029 downwards.
ATCTCAAGGTAAAAAATATCAATACCTTAAAGATAAAAGTTTGATACCTTATAGTGCAAGACAAAGGTATTAACACCCTAAGAAAGGCATCGACACCTTTAAGTAAAAAACTTTTAAAATGACGATACTTGAAGAGATATCGATAATAAAGCTCAAAAGTATCAACACCTATACAATAGAAAGGCAAAGGTATCAACATCCTCGCATAAGATATTGACACTTTTTGTAAAATCAAATATATAATAGCTATGTAGCTGCATTTATAACGAGCATTTGGTAAAAATTCAAGAAGCTGTTGGAGTCATAACTTAAAGATATAAATACAGCCATATTTACAGAAGAAAATAAAAATAATTGAGAATAATTCTACTAAGAATTTAGAAGAATATTCTCTGCACTTATTTATTCATATTCTTAAGAGAGAAAGTTTTGTATTTTTCATTTATATTGAATATTTACTTTGACGAGAGCTTCATTTGTATTTATTACTATCATATTAGGTTACTATTCACCTAAACCATAAAGAAAAACTTTATTGAATTGCTCTTCACCTGGTTGTAAAGAAGAATTCGTATATAGATTACTCTTAATCATGAAAAAATAAGACTGATAATGACACCTCGGTGTAGATATTGAAGTCAAGAAGAGTAAATATAAGCATATCGTCGAATCATTGTAAAATTTTTATTTGTGCACACTTTCTCTACTCTATTAATTTAATTTGTTTAATCTTCAGCATTTATAACTAATCTTTGCTTATTTATTTAAATTTTTTTTTAATTTACTATTTTACTTAATTCGCCTTCTCTTGGGTGACTCTCTCTATGATACAATAAATAGTTTTAGAGCCCATCTCATATTTTTATAAGATTAATTATTTTAGAGCAGCAAATCATAATGGCATCTAGCAATAACATAGGTCACACACTTGAAGGTAAATCTATACATAAACCACCTTTTTTGGATGGATCAGATTATGTATATTGGAGAAAATGTATGCAAATTTATTTAAGTAATTTATATTTTAAGATTCTAACCATGATAGAGGATAAGAACACCTTACCTACCATCATAGATAAAATAACTAAAGAAAGGATACTTAAGCCTAAAAGGAAATGGACTACAAAGAAAATAAGTAAGTTTACCTTAAATGAAAAAGTCATGAATGCTCTTCATTATGCCTTAGATAAAATAAAATTCAACAAAATTTCAAGAAGTGAAATGGCCAAGACAATATGTGATATACTAGAAGTAACTCATGAGGGCACAAGGAGAGTTAAAAACTCTAAAATTAACATGCTTGTATATGATTATGAATTATTAAAAACAAAAACCTCATGAAAGTATTAATGATATATATATTCATTTCACTGACATTATAAATAGTTTGAAGGACTTAATAGGAGTTATTCTAATACAGATGTAGTCATAAAGATTTTAAGGAGTTTACCTAGATTAGAGGAAGTGAAAATAACATCGATCAAAAAGGACAAAGACCTGAGAATTTTTCCACTAGAAGAGCTATTAGCTCATTAATGACTTACAAAATAAAAAATAAAAGAATAAAGATAAAGATCGTGACAAAAGAAAGAAAAATATTACATTAAAGGGTGCACAAGAAAAAAATATAGAGAGCAATGAAAAGAAATTAGGAGATGAAAAATTTTTGATAATGGCCAAAAAATTCAAAAGGTTCTTTAATACAAATAGATCAAATGAAAGAAATTAAAAGAGAAGAGAAATTCAAAAAAATGATCGATATAAGAAGAAAAAGGAGAAAGATGAGAATATCATTTTCTATGAATGTAAATGACCAAGGCATACATAACTTAAATACCCTTTGAAAAAGTTAAAAAGAGACAGTAAAAAGAAGAGAGTAATAAAAGTGACTTGGGATAAAACCTCCAGTGAAAAATGCTCGTTATCATCTTTAAAGAATAAATAGGTAAATTTTTGCTTAATAAAAAAAAACTTGATAATGAGGTAACTTCTCCAAAATATTCTTCATCATACTATAATTCAAGTTCTAATAGTAAAAATGATGACTTATTGTATGATGAGCATACTAAGTTGTATAATGAACTGAGAAATGATTTTGAGAAATTATATGTTAAGTATAGAGATATTAAAAAGAAGAATTCTCTACTTAGGAAAGAAAAAGAATTATTAAAGAAAAAAGTTAGTGAGTTAGACAAAAAAAGTTAAATGTGATTGTGTCAAAAGGATAAATATGTTAGAAGAAGAAAACAAAATATTACATGATAAAGTGCATGATCTTAGAGGACTACTAGCTAAGTTCACACAGAGAAAGAAATTATTAGATAAATTGTTAGTTAGTCAATAGTCTTTGGCAAGGTAGGGATTAGTTACAGGAAAAGAATAAAGTAAAAGAATTATTCAAACTATTTTATAAAATCTTCAAAATAAATAAGTTCTTTTATTACTTGTCATTTCTGTAATAAAAAGAGTTACTATAGTAGCACCTATTTTATCACGAATAACACCTAGAAGGGTTCCGAGTTAATATGGGTTCTGAAAGGTACAAAACTAAAATTAAGTATGCATACTAAATGACCTGTTTCCTTAAGCCTAAGACTAACTTGTATGGACCCAAAATGTAAGAACTATTTTTTAGAATTAGGTATGTTTTGGTCATTTTGATATTTAAGGATATTTTTATAATTTTAGCATAAGTGATGACATGATAAAAAAATGTGTGTAAACTGTGTGATATTAAAATTTGAGTATAAAAGTTTTTAGGAAAAATTTGGTTTAGGAAGGCCTAGTGTGAAATAAGGATATTTGTAAATCCTATTTGTATAACTTGAGGATTATATATGTTAATGTATGCCTTAGAAACCAATCGTGTCATTGATTTTAAGGCTTATGAATTTTGTAATATTTATGCAATAAATAAAAGAAAAAGTTCTTTATTTATGTATGTATATTGCCTTATTTATTTATTTATTTATACTATATAATAAAGTAAGTATGTGAATTATCCAGATAATTTATTTAATAGTTAAATAAAATTATCAAATTCGTTTCTAATAGAAGAAGTATAGACTAGGCATTAATATCATATAGTAGGTATATTAAATATTGCCTATGAATATATTATGAAATGGTATTAATAAGGGTGATAATGAGAGTTATGTCATAAGGGCATTAGTATGAATTTATAGTTTGTGAACTATTTATCGAACTGGGCTACATATATTGACAGATCACATGGTATGCATGTAGTTAATGATTTGTCAATAGATTGCAATAGTGTGTAATATAATGCTTTGACCTGAGACGTTTAGAATCGGACTCTATATAGATGGGTATAATTTATATGATGTATACATGCAGGGCTAATCATGCATTATACAAGAATCCAATTTTGGTACACTTTGTTTATATAGGTATTTGGTTAACAGTCAAGATAAGATCTGTTGACTCAACACTATAGACTAAGAGTTTCTGTTGACTCTGTCCGAGTTAAGTTCCTAAACAAATGTCGATATGATGTTTAAATTCTAACTCTATGGCTATAGCAATCATGACATATAATTAACGATTCGTATAGATATCGAGATTAGGGTTTTAACATATCCATGAACCCTTACTCGATCAGGATATGACAATAGAAGGATATTACCCACACGTTATGTGCAATTATTAAAAGTTTGATGAAGACACTTCTTCATCGTGACTTAAAGACTATGGCATATAGCTAGACACTAACCATAGCTAATGAGTATCAAAATATTCGAGATCGAAGTGTTCAGAGTCGAAGTGTTCGACATTAACTCACAGTTGAGTCATGGTAAACCTTTACGGTCCACCCAATTCTCTGAGAGTTTTCATAAAAGAAAAGGAGATAAAATATTATCAAGAGAGGGATAGAAACCTCATGATAACTTGAAATATTGAAATAAATACGTATAATCGGTATATGTATTTGTTATTCTTTAAAGTGTTAAAGATGTGATATATTGATATCACATAGTAATTTAATGTAAATTACATGACCCAAAATGA
>JAWDEX010190946.1:0-12722 GCA_035221805.1 Trichilia hirta | reverse complement strand
CCCATCTTGATCAAACACATCCCACTACATTATTCATGACATAGCCAAGTATTTTCTTTATAGTCAATCTTATTACAAATGACATTTGAAAACATTAAACTATATCATTCATAATGTTGGGAACCATGATGATCTAAAGTCGAAGGATCATATACATCATTGTCACTATGAGAATTACTTATGACACTTATATAACAATTTATGTAGTATTTCTCATATCAGGTCGATCCAGGACAATAGTTCACTAACTATTACTTATATGTTGACTTTATATCTCATATCATGACACATCTCATGTTGTCATTAGTCATTACACATACTAATCTTCACATATTATTGTTACCCTTTTCACAATAATACTTAACTAGGGATATTTAAGAATAGTACTTAACTAATTAAGCAAGCTATTCTAAGGGTATTATTACATTTATATAAAATACAGATATGTAATAATATAATCAAATATATTAATATAATAATGTCATGATACATAATTAATAAATGTCCAAAATCATTATTGAATTTTAGGGCATACACCAACATGTAGAACATCATGAAAAAAGAAACATTTCATAAGAAATATTATCATTGAGAATAGCTAGTATTATCATTAAGAACAAATAAGCTGTCATCTTAATACTGAGTAATAATTATTATGTCTATTCAATCATCATTAAGGTCTGATCCAAATTCAATAATCAAACAAAATGTAATAAATAGTAAAATATTATCAATAGTTTTGATTTTTTATATATATAAAACATATTTTTTTTAATAAACATAATATTAAATTTCAAATATAATTATAATGCCTTGATTTGGAAGTTTCTATTTTTGCTAGTGCTTTTATCTGAATTTTAAAAATTAAAAATTTTGATAACCACAATACTCGTTTTATATCAACAAATTGAAAAATCAGTAGCAACCCACCTACATACATATTTTCTTTATTTCACCACTAGCTTCCTTCTTATAAATTTAGCATATTAAGAAAATTTTATTTAACCATTACTTCATCTTTTATATCAAGATTTGCTAACAACTCATCTATTTAATTATCTGTTAGGACACATTTTAGAGAGAAAAATTAATTTTGAAAGCAGATAATTGCCTTCAAATAATAGATATGATTGACTAAATATGCAATCATCTAGATAATATTCATAGTATCTTTTAATCTGTGAATATTAGCTAAATGACTGGGTATCTAGACAATTATATTTATTATCTGAAGGCAGTTATTTATATCTGAAATTAAATTTTTTTGCTAAGAAGTATTCTAACAAATGATAATATAGATAAGTTTTGTTAGTAAATCTTGATATAAGAGATAGAGTTAAACCTAAATTATTTTTTTAATATACTAAATATGTGTAAGGCTGTTGGTGAAAAAAAGAAAACTTCATACTTATAGGTTAGTTGCTACTAATTTTTATTTTATGGATGTGGTTTAAGTTGTTTAGAATGAGTATTGCGGTCATCAAAATTTTCAATACCTAAGTTGTTCTTCTTAACATTGTCAAGCTGCATAACAAAAAAAACAAAAGCCAACAAATCTAACATTTGATCAAGGATTCTTTTCCATACATTTTTATTTTGAATAGTATAAAGAAACAAAAGCTAGCAAATCTAACATTCGATTAAGGATACAAATTCTTTATACAAATTTTTTATACAAGTTGATATGGAAGTGGTGTATGTTGTAAACACGTATTTAATAATGTTAAGTTTTAATATGATCGGTATATTTTTATATTAAAGAGTGATAAAAATATAAGGTTTTTGTACAAATTAATATGATAATATTATATAATTGTGAAATATCTTATATTTTCATATGAATAAGTGAAAATTTATAAAAATAAGAAAAAATAAATTATATAGAACATGAAATAATTATACAACATTATCATATTAATTTATACAAAAAATTTGAATCTTTAATATCACTAATTTATATTAATATGTCACATATAAAATTTTATATTATAACAAACAATTCCAAATGAAACCATAATGATATTACTGTCTTTTGCTTGCATGATATAAAATTGAATTTAATTTTGACTAATTACAACAAATTTTTATAAAATTAAGTAATTAAATATATTAATATTAATTTAAATTAATTTTAAATTATGGAACTGTATTTTATTTATTGAATTACTAGTTACATACTTCCACATTTCAAATTATAATTTAAAGTGTTTAACTAATTCAGATTATTTAAATAAAAAATAGTCTCATAACTTACATATTTTATTCTTAAATTATTATCATGTTTTTAATTTTTTTTTTATATTTGTATATAGAAACTATGTAATTATATTTGTATATATAAACTATGTAAATATTTCAGGGGTACGTTTAGCAACCCTTTTTTTCATAAGTTTTAACACAATTTTTAAATATTCGATGACACTTAAATTAGCAGTAAAAATTAGAAATGATATAAAATTTTGTATTTTGTTAAGAATAATTAATAAACAGTGAATTCATCACTAATAATTTTTATGTATAGATTCTATTATTATAATGTCATGCCTCGACAATATAAATCAGCACATGTGACAATTAATATAAATCTTCAAAATATATTTTATCAACTTAGAATGCACTTCAATAATACGCAAGGCAATTTTAAATAAAACCTGCAAAGAAACACAAATCATCAATTATTGAAATCTATAAAAGCATGGTTTAATATACATTAAAACTATCCATTGGCATCAAGCCAGAAATTCTAAATACATTTCATTTTAATAATACTATTGGTTAAAATAAATAAATTTAATTTACATAACCTTTTCTCAATGGACCAAAACATATAAAATAAGCCAAATACTTGTTATTTATACAAGTGATAGGTTCTTAGCCCAACCACACTTGGTACACAACCTGTACTCTATCCTAAAAGGTGAGAAAGTGGAGTGAGTGTTCAACAATACTTAGTGAGTAAACATATAATATACTTATCCGTTTACTTACAAATTGGGCACTATGATAATAAAACAAAATCAAGTAGACTAATCAACATTAATCTTTATTAAAATCATATATAAGTGGTTAAGCAATTAAGAGTGTTAGTTTTCTTAGAACTATTGGATTCCATCGATCCTTACAATAGAACTGAATGGCCAATCCTCACCCTTGGATCTATTGAATTCTATCCACTTCTACTAGACTGTATGGTCAATCATCACCTATCATATTTATAAGATACTATAGCATTGCTATCCTTATACACACACGCACACACGTGTATGGTCAATCATCACCTATCATATTTATAAGATACTATAGCATCGCTATCCTTATACACACACACACACACACACACAAGTGTGTGTGTGTGTGTTTGATTTTCACCCTCAATATTACGTGTGTGTGTGTTTGATTTTCACCCTCAATATTATATTTTTCATCAATATAAAATCATAAACTATTTACACTCAAAGCCATTGCAGTCAATATAAACATATAAATATTTACTAATAGCACACAATGTTGGTTTCATCAATCTTCACACATATAATATTAGCACATATGGCCATCACAAACCATTTTAGCTCATTCAACTTTTCTAATCAATATTTCATTTAAACGCTTAATATCTATTAACTTAATACTCACATGTCACTTTATCATTTCATTTGTACTCATTATATCATTTAGCATACATATAATTTATCTAATACATCAATTATCAAGTTATTTTTAATAACTATTTTAAAAATATTCAAGGTAAACATTATAAAGTTCAGTCACTGTACTGAGGTGGGGAATCACTCCCTCAATCGCCACTTCGTGACTAGGTTATTCCATCTAAGTCTCTCATGCCTGTACACATTTATAAATAAGATTCAATAATTTTTTTTCCATATTATAATGTATGCTATGCAATGCATAATGCATGTGCACAATACGACATCTATCTTAGTAATCCATATTGCCTATATAATATAGTATTATCTAATCTCTTACTCTCTAAATAAAACCAACACTATGGTTACGTTCATTTTCACTCTAAAATGATCTATTCCTTACTTCTTCAAGACCATATGACATGAAATTATTCTAATTTATCAATTCAAATAATAAATTAAATTATGCTTAATTTTTATTTTTAAATGTATAATGAATCCTACATGTTCCTTTTCTAATTCATGCTTTAAATTGACTTAAATCAAAAGGATAAGCTTAGTTATACACTCACTTAAGCTTGGTGATGCTAATTGAGTTACTATTTATCCAAAACTCTTTCATTTGATTTTTTCTAAATCTGTGAACAAAACTCTAATCAAACCAAATTTCTAAATGGTGGTGTTGATTCTCAAAGTAATCCAAGGAAAAAACAAAAAGATTAATGGTGATTTGAGTGAAAAAGGACTTAGATATGAGAATGAGAAGAAAACAAGAGAAACAAGAGAAGAGAGAAATGGGGAAAAAGATGGCTCCTTTGTATATATATAGACAGTCATAAAATTACTAAAATATCTCTTAATAAATCTCTTTAAATTCGTCTAGAATGTACAAAAGTATCGATACTTTTTCAAAAAGTATAAATATTTTCTTAGCAAATACTGATATTGGCTTTCGGCATATCAATTTATTATTGCCTTGATGCTTTCTGTCCAAAAAAAATATAAGTTGACCACTTTTCTAATAAGTATTGATATTTGCCACCAATATGTTGCCACTTTCATTGAGGATCAATCACCTCTCTTTTAGGAGGTCGATCCCTCTCTCTCTCAATAACAAAATTAAAGTTAAAATTTTAAAAACTCATATCTTATAATTTAGATAGCATTGTGGAATTTACAATATATCAACAAAAAGCTTTTTCGAGCTATCCAATAAGAAAATAAAATATTATCCAATTGGAACTAATTTTGAGGCCAAAATTTAATTCTTTCCACTATAAACTATTTAACATTAGATACTTCCTCTCTAAATATTATTTTAGTATCAAATCTCTACAATGCATAACTATGTGCAAGGCACTCAAATTCATGAACATTTAAATTACTATAGTCCTCCTATATTTAAGGAATATAGTCACGTACAAAAGAAAAAAGAAAATATTTTTCTAACATATAAGAGATATATTATTGATTATCTAATCACTTTTATATAATTTCATTTAGAATTATAGTTTTTTTATATTTCAAAAATAAAGTTGAAAAAACTAGTAATACTAATTTTTAATAAAATTACACATTTGCATATTAATATTTAATTTTAAAATTTTTATCATACCATAATTATGACTTAAAAGTCATAGCACCTCAATTTAAAGTATTATATAAAAATTTATGAGATACAAAATATTAAAAATTTTAATGCACATGGTAATTTAATTAATATTAATTTATTTTTTCAATATCTTATCTAAAAATATAGGTCATGAGCTGGTTGAAGCTGTCTAAAATTTTTATTTGTTAAATAGAAACAATAGAGTACTCGCAACAAGATGTCGTTGTAGTATAGTGGTGAGTATTCCCGCCTGTCACGCGGGCGACCCGGGTTCGATCCCCGGCAACGGCGGGTTAACTTTTGGAATTTTCTGGTTCCGCGTTTCAAGAACAAGTCCATTAAACGGTGTGTTTAGGGCTGGCTACCTTTCATATAGTGGGTCCTTCTCCCGCCACCAGTTCCAACTTACGTTGACAATGTGGCGTTGGTTTTCTTAATAATCCAATGGTCAAAATTGCCATATGAAGTGCACAACTTGAACTTTATTCCTTAGTATTTAGGAAAAATAGGATGTTGATGGTACAGTTACCTATTGTTAAACACAAGCAAAATTTTAATTAGTAATGTATTCCCTAAAATTTTATGTATTTAATAAATATTTATAGTTTAAAGACATTTCTTAAATTTGAAGTTGAAATTACTGTTTGAAAAATAATATAGACTCAATCGATATAAAATTTTCCAAGAAAAAAAATAAAAGAGGCTAAATCATGCGTAAAACTAATTCAAGGATAGTAGGACCCAAAATGTGAACTGGAGTTTGCGAACAAAGATCAAACACGGAAAGTTCTTTCAAATCTATTGCGCAAAACAGATTACGTCCCTGCTGACCTCGAACAATTAACAAATAATATGACGTTGAGTCGTTCCCGTCTCTGTGTTAGGATTTCTGGAAGTAGTCAACGGTCAATTTTTCTTAAAAAAAAATAAAAGGTAGTCGTAGTCAAGAAAAGTCAAGAGAAATGTTTCCCTCCAACTCTTTATAAATATTATGCTTCCACGTTAAGGACGAAGAGTCCTTCGTAAATCGGGTGATATTTTCATCAGGTATTTTCTTGCGCGTCAAACAAACGAACAGTCAACCGAAGCCTGCCATTTTAATTTCTTTAATTGTTTTAAATTTCTTCTTCATCTTCTTATTAAACGCGATCGAACACAACAAATCCGGAACCAAAAAGAGAAGAAAAAGAAAACAAAAACAAAAAGGATTTCGATTAAGTACAAAAATGGAATTCGACTCCGCTTATCATCGTCAATACTCTCGCCAGTCTCAACTCATTCCAGGCTTTCTCTACTCGTCATCTTCATCGCCACAAAGCCTCTTCGATTCGTATTCTTTGATGAACTGTAACAACAATGGACCGTTGAGTCAATCAGCACCGTCCATTTCGTCATCATCAAATGGGAGCAATGTGTCCAACCGTTTTGTGATTCCGGCGCCGAAGGAGAAAATCGAGATGTACACGCCGGCCTTTTATGTCGCGTCTGCGGTCAGTGGGGCCTTGAGCACTGGCCTTACTCACATGGGCGTTACTCCTATAGATCTCGTCAAGTGCAATATGCAGGTCTGTTTTCTTCTGCTTCTTCCTTCAAAGCTCATATTAATTCATATTTTTTCGTTGTTTGCAGCTTTCGTTAACCTTTCAATTTAATATATATGTGACATTATTTTTTCCTCGGTTTCGCTTTCTGCAAGCTTCCATTTTATTATACCTTCTTTTCAAAAATTTTTCTTACGTGTCATTCCTTTGAAATTAAAAAAAAAAAAAATATTTGTTTAACAATAAAAATAAAAATGCTTCTCTGAGAATTTTTTTGCATGCTTTATTGTATAAACAGTAACACTATTTAGAAAATGATTTTTTGACAAAAAAACATTTAAAATCTTACAGAAAAAAGAAAATCATTGAGTAATTTTGTTCGTGCTTTTATTTTCAAGTAGTTTTCTGCAAAATAGTATCCAAATTGTATTAGAATTTTCTTGTGATTAGAACTTTGATTTGAACAAACACATTCTTGTGCTATGAGTTGAGATTGATAGTTAACAAATGAGAATAGGACTAAAAAAATAAATCTTAAACAATTGTTATAGCACAATTTATCAAAATTAAATAATTTCATTATTTAATCCTATGAAATAAATATCTAGATATTTTTGAAAGTCCTAATAAACAGGAGTGTAGGAACAAGAGTTATGTATTGACCCTCAACTTTTGGATGAACTTATTTGACCCATTCAAATCAGTAAAAGGACTTGGTACCTTTGAACTTTCAAAGTTGTCTAAAACTAGCCTTCTTTCTCTCATGCTAATCGATTTGTTTTGCGGATGTTACGACTTAGAAGTTTTGGTTTTTTTGTTTACTTCAACTTTATTTTTCATTTCAACTCAAATTCGGTAATCGATTTGGGAGAAATATGCCCGACATTTATCACATGATTCTTTTAACAAGCGTACAAAACTCTCTCCATATATATTTATTAATATTCAGTCCAGAGTTTCCTATTAGTACTACCACTAATATAATAAGACGCAAGTAAATGAAAACGCCTTAATCAGCAATAATAGTAGTGGATTAGCTTTCAAATTAATACAGATATTTGCTTAATATTGAAAGAGTCGAACTGATATTTTGTATTCTCAATACATCAGATTGACCCATCAAAGTACAAGAATATCAGTTCAGGATTTGGAGTTTTGCTCAAGGAGCAGGGACTAAGGGGCTTGTTCAGGGGTTGGGTGCCAACCCTGATTGGTTATAGCGCTCAGGGCGCCGGCAAGTTTGGATTCTACGAGTTCTTTAAGAAGTATTACTCGGACATTGCGGGGCCTGAGTATGCTACCAAGTACAAGACCTTGATATACCTCGCCGGTTCAGCATCTGCTGAAGTGATCGCCGATGTTGCACTCTGCCCCATGGAAGCTGTTAAAGTTCGTGTCCAAACTCAGCCTGGTTTTGCAAGAGGTTTGGCTGATGGGTTGCCAAAGTTTGTCAAATCTGAAGGCGCTCTTGGGTAATTTCCATGAATGATACATATACATTTTCTTTTATGCGAACTCCCATATACTTTGAAATGCATGATAAATTTAATATGTTAATTTGCAGGTTGTACAAAGGGATTGTTCCTCTTTGGGGACGTCAAATTCCATGTAAGCCAAAAACATCTTCAATATGTAGCATAATTAATTTTGTCCCATTTTAGGATATTATTTTCTTATAGTACATTGTATATATTGTATTTTATACGGAGTGTTTGTCGATTATTTTTCAGATACAATGATGAAATTTGCATCTTATGAGACTATTGTGGAGATGATGTACAAGCATGCCATTCCAACCCCAAAAGATCAGTGCAGTAAACCCTTTCAACTGGGCGTGAGCTTTGCAGGTGGATACGTGGCTGGTATCTTTTGTGCAGTTGTCTCGCATCCTGCTGATAATCTGGTGTCGTTTCTCAACAATGCCAAAGGAGCGAGTGTTGGTGATGTGAGTGAATTTTTTCACGAAACTCTTCGACATGTACATACGTTCATTTCGATCGGCATATATGAATAAACCATTGATTATAATATAACATTTTTAGTTTAAGACATAAAATTTTAGCAGAGATCCCTTATTTTATACGAGTTATGATTGCTATATGGTCGTATGCTCATATGCTTGTATTTGTGTTTTGTATGCATATGTCAGGCTGTGAAGAATTTGGGTGTTTGGGGTCTTTTTACTCGTGGTCTTCCCCTTCGTATTGTGATGATCGGAACACTTACCGGAGCACAATGGGGTCTCTATGATGCTTGCAAAGTTTTTGTTGGGCTGTAAGTGGTTTATCGTTTTGATGATCATTGCTTTGTTCAGCCACTTGTTAATTCTAAATATGTCGGAATTAGTATCATGATTTTCTTTATAATGATTGGGATTGCTTTTTGTTTTCAGGCCAACAACCGGCGGTGCTCCTCCTAATCCAGCAAAAGCATGAAGTAGAGATGATAAAGGAACAACGATTTTAAGTACATAAAAAACGAGTGGGAATTTATTTTTACACGGATCAATAAGAGAAATGCTAGTTGCCCCTCAAAAATATTGTATTGATTTTTTTTTTTTTCTTTTAACTAAACTAGGTGCTTTGTATTTGAATTGCTTATTTGCTTGCCACATGTAATGATGGCAAAGGGAGGGGATGAGTCAGGCCATGTAAAATTAAAAAATATTTAATAATATTCAATTTTAATAAATTTTATTATCTTTATATCAATATTTAGGATATAAAATTTTTCATTTTACAATAATTATCACTTTAAAATTAAAACACTTTAAAATTACACCTCGTCTTCATTCTATTCCAAACATAAGATAGGCTATTACAACTCGAATTTTGACAATATATCAAAGTGTACTTACTATCTTACCATAAGATAGTTTGCATGTACGATATTTTTAATTACATATTATAATTATTTATTTTATTTAATTTTTTATTATAATTTTTAATTTTGTGTTGTAATTATCTATAAAAGTATTTAAAAACTTTAAATTACGACAAAACATACTCTAGTGCATTTAGTTCAAACTTTTCTTTTTTTTTTTTATACTTCAAAATTTTTTTTGGTAATTTTAAACTTCTTTATTATGACTTATAAAAATAAAAAAAATAAAAATTACATCAAATAAATTAAAAATTTTTTAAAAATTAAAATAATTATTCTTACAGTTAAAAGTATATTTGGCAATTAAAATATTATAATTACACAATTATATTTATTTTTGTTTTTATTCAACAGTTATTGTTATAACATAAAAATTATATTAATTAAAATATAAATTATAAAAATTAATATTATTAAATATATTTTATAATTTTATACTTAAAATTAAGTGAAAATGACTATCTCAAATTTGGTGTATGCCCAACATTTTAATTGCTCTCAAATCTCCCGGTTGCCTAATGAATTCGAACTCCAATACTTTTTTTTATTTGATTACAAATAAAAAGAACAAAAAAGTCAATTTTCGTAATTCGAAAATAAATGGAAGTCAAGGGCAAAAATTCGCGGCAAAACTTAATAAATGCCACGCAGAGGAACTCAGACATTCTCGTCTCGCTATTTTCTCGTGTCCCAAACACCACATTCTTTCCGTTTTCATCGTTCCCTCTCTTAATTCAAAATCATTTCCTTTCTCTTTCTTTATACTGCGGAAACACAGCACACAAGAGAAACCAAGTATCATAACCCTTGATTTCCACAAAATAAAAGTAAAATGTCACTCTCTGATAATCTTCACTACTCTCGCCACTCTATGATGCCAAGCTTTCTATACTCGTCTTCTTCATCGTCAAAAAGGCTATTCGATTTGGAAGTGTTATTGAACTCCAACCACGGGTTGTTGAATCAATCATTACCGTCTGTTTCACCATCATCCAATGGCGGGGGTGATGGTGTATTGAAGAATTTTGTGATTCCAGCGCCAAAGGAGAAGATCCAGCTGTACACGCCAGCTTATTACGCGGCGTGTACTGCCGGTGGAATTTTTAGTTGTGGACTCACTCACACGGCTGTTACTCCTCTCGATCTCGTTAAATGCAATATGCAGGTATATTGCTTGTTAAAGAAATTAAATATCTTTTTGCAGGTCATATTGTTTTTGGTTAATCTGTAAATCTCATTTTTGTCACAGGACAGTATATTTTTTATTCTTTTCTTTTTTTGTCCGGTAAATCATTAATCTGTTACAGGGTCCATCTGATCTTGAAGTTTGCATACTTATCCGCGTTTGAGAGTTGTTTTCAAGGAAGTGCTTTTTAAGTGAAAAGTGTTTTTTTAACAGCCAAATGGCCTTTGATTAATTTGGGTGGAATCTGGAACTCGGTGCTATGAGTTTAGGAGTATATACCCTTTTGATATGGCTGACTTGTTAACTAGTTGTTCAATATTAAATAATTTTTTAGTTGGTGGTGTTTACAATATTTTTTGACCCTCAGCGTTGGGAGCAAATACTTTTGACCTACAAAATTTTAAAGTCGGCTTTATCTATCAAAACTTTCAAAGCTGTGTAAGCAGCATTTTTGAAATAATCAAAGAGTTCTTCTGGTCTCTTTTTCAGGTTCTGGAACGTCATATTCTGTTCATTGTGAAAATAACAGCTGGTCGTTGAATATGAGATAGAGTATATTGATATTCTTTTTAATACTTCAGATTGACCCACCAAAGTACAAGGGCATCGTTTCTGGGTTTGGAGTTTTACTCAAGGAACAGGGTCTGAAGGGCTTCTTTAGGGGTTGGGTGCCAACCTTGTTTGGTTATAGCGCTCAAGGTGCCTGCAAGTTTGGATTCTACGAGTTCTTTAAGAAGTATTACTCTGACATAGCTGGGCCTGAATATGCTGCCAAATACAAGACTTTGATATACCTTGCCGGTTCAGCATCTGCTGAACTGATTGCTGATGTTGCTCTCTGCCCCATGGAAGCTGTGAAGGTCCGTGTCCAAACTCAGCCTAGTTTTGCACGAGGTTTGGCTGATGGGCTTCCTAAGTTTGTCAAGTCTGAAGGTGCTCTTGGGTATGCTTTTATGATGATAGCCCTGGTTACGTGGTTTGTGGCGTTTTCATTAATTTTAGTATTGATATGATAAACCTAAATGCTTGCAGGTTGTACAAAGGACTTGTTCCTCTTTGGGGACGACAGATTCCTTGTAAGCCCAAAACATGTCCCTTTTTTCATGTTTCATATATGCTTTATGGAAATGTACTGTCTGTGACCATTTAATCTATTTACTAGGCAGTTTGAATTTCCTTGGTCTTTGAAAATTTTGTAGAGATCGGACTGGTTTCTTTATTTACTTTATTGACTCAATTTGCAATTTGGTTGCAGACATGGTAGTAAAATATTCCTGCTCAATGAAATCACATTTTGTCTAATTTAAATCCTCTGATCCATTTGTCCTTTTCATTATAACTGTCTCGGTTTTTTTTAACTGTAACGATATAGGTAAGTTCTTTCTGTTTATATTCTTTGTATTTTGCTAACATACAGGATCAATAGAATAGTAGAAATATGTAAAAACAAAAAGGAAAAAACAGTTACATGGGCTAATATAGCTGGAGTTCAAATTGGATGATACAACATGATTAATTAGATTGCTAATATGCATAGGTTAACCAAACTTGACCTGTTTACTTATGTTAAATGAGTCAAGCAATTAGTTTTTGTAGCCATGCCAAAAATTTTCTCCTCAGGGCAGAAGTTTCATCTCCTAGGATTGTGGAATTATGATATGGCAACAGTGAGTCTTCTTGGTTATTAATATGCTTTTATACATCTGATTTGGTTGCGAGAAGACCATTTTTTTCTTATTTGCCAACATCATCTTGAAGGTTGTTGATTGTGAAAATGGATATTTTGCAGATACAATGATGAAATTTGCATCTTTTGAAACTATTGTAGAGATGTTGTACAAGTACGCCATCCCAAC
>JAWDEX010190935.1:0-12724 GCA_035221805.1 Trichilia hirta | reverse complement strand
TATTCATTTGCATGAAAAATAAAGGAAACAGCTAATGTATGTAAATAAAGAACTATTTCTTTCATTAATAAATAAAAGTTCATACAAGACCATAAACCTTAAAACCGACAACACGAATGGTTTCTAGGGCATACTCTAACATTATGATCTTGTATAAATTTTGTTATTATTAATGAAAGAATTTGTTCTTTATTTACATATATTTGCTGCTTTCTTTATTAATTCATGCAATAAAATAAACAATGTATATAAATTATCCGAATAAATTCATTTAAGAGTTAAATGAAATTATCAAAGTAGTTTTCTACGGATGTGGTATTAATTGGATAACTATATCATATAGTAGGCATACTGAATGTCACCTAAAGATATCATATGATGATATATGTAAGGCTGATAATATGAGTATTATAATAAAGGAATTAGTATGAATTTATAATTTGCAAATTATTTATCAAATATTGATAAATCACATAATATACATGTAGTCAATCATTTATCGATAGATTGTATTAGTGTGCGATGTAATTCTTTGACCTGAGATGTTTAAATCGAATCTTGTATAAATGCGTATAGTTTATATGGTGTATAAGTACAGGGCTAATCATGTCTTGTATATTAAAGTTGATTTGGTTATGCGTTGTCTATATAAGAATTTGGTTGACGACCAAGAAGGGATCTGTTTGCTCAATAAATGGGATAAAGAGTTTTCATTGACTCTATCCAAGTTGAGTTTCTAATCAAATGTTGGTAGATGTCTAGAATATAAGTCTGTAGCCACAGCATTATAATCACATACTAATTGACGATTCATATATGAACAAGATTAGGGTGTTGACATTTCATGAACCTTTACTTGATTAGAATATGACAATAGAAGGATATAACTAACATGATACATACAATTAATGAATAGTTTGATGAAGAATTTTGTTATCGTGACTTAAGAACTATGACTTATTGCTAGATACTAATTATAGTAATTAAGTACTAAAATGTTCGAAATTGATAATATTTAGTATTTACTCACAATTAAATCATGGTGAACCTTTATGGTCACATTAAAATTCTCGTGCATTTTTTTATTAGAAGGGAGAGAGAAAATATTATTTAGAGAGGATTAGCACTTTCAAGGATAATATTATAGGTCGAAATAAATGTATATAAGCGTTATATAGATTTATTATTCTTTAATGTATTAAAGAATTTATTTTTAGATATATTAATGTAATTTAATGTAAATTACATGCTAAAATAATAATTGTGATTATCAAATATATTAAAATATAATTTTAATATAAAATGGTGAAATTTAAATTACAATGTTTGATTTAAAATAAAATTATCATTTTCCCCTTATGTGATAAATGGCCAAGGGACATTATAGTAAATGTACCATAAATATTAATTATGAAAATTCATTAAATTAATTACTTTATTAATTAATTGATTTCATTAATTGTTAAAGAAATAGATTTATGTTAATATATTAATGGTTGATATATTAACACTTGGCTAATTTTAATTGGTTAAAATTTGAATATACTCGGCTTATTTTAATTAGACCAAATACTTATTAATGGATTTATAAAAATTCATTAATTAGTTTATTTATTAATTAATTAGTTAATTAATTAATAAATTTATTTAATTGTTAAAAGAAAAGATAAAGATAAATGTTACTTAATATTAATGGTTAATATTATTACATTTGTTAATTCTTAATTGGTCCAAGTTAATATAAGCATGGCCTTTTGTAATTATCCATTTGGTTAATTGGATTAACATCATATAAAGTTACATTAAAATAATAATATTTATTTGATAAATATCAATTATTTTAATTGTAAAAAAGAAAAAAAGAAAACTAAAAATTCTTACTATTTTTCATTTTTACAAAGTAATGAAACAAAGAAGCCAATGTTGGCTTCCTCTCCCTTTCTATTTTTCAGTCACACTAAGAAATGTATGAGAAGGGTGTTAATTGAAGAGTGTTTTTTTGTTATTAAGCCTTGTTTTCATCAAACTAAGTTGCTAAGGTGGTAAGCAAACAAAAACTAGTTTTCTATTGATTTTTTATTATTTTTATGAAATGAGTATAAGATGTTCTCGAAAAAAATTTTAATTGATTGCATACTTAGGCCATAGGGACCAACAGTCTCCTTGTTCGTGATTTATTTATGAAATTATGATTTTATTAGTTTGTGTTAACTATTACCTTTTCGTGATAATTTAATGTATATTCATTGTTTTGAAAAGAAAATAAATGGCCTATTGACTGTATATGGATTTGATTATGAGGCTTCTATCTAATTGATATGTTTTTACTTATTTCACAGGCTACTCTATGCCAATATTAGTGATGGATAGGAATTTTTAAATAAATCATGCATCATGAATTTTATTTTACAAACTATAATTTTTTTGAACATGGATCGAGTATTCTATAATATAGATTATATTTTCATTAAGCATTCATTGTTTTATGTGCTTGAAAAATCTATTAACGGCTCGGGTTTGCTCCTGATTGGAGTGATCATCAGGAAGGTGCTAGCCCAGTGATTTTGGATAATATACCATGAATTTTATTAAGATCATATGTTTCTATTACATCCATTAATGTTTCATTGAGATCATATTGCTTTTATTATGTTCTTGACTTAAAATGGTTTTATAAAATTATTTCATCCGCTCATGTGTGTGCGTGTGTGTGTCTACTCATGGGGTATATTTTAGTATACTCACCCTTTACTCTTCAGTTTCAAGTCTTTAGATCAAAATATTCGATAGTCAATCGATAGTTAAAGATGAAGAGAAATTTATAGAGGTATTGAGTTTGCAGGTATATATTCGATACTCAAGAGAAATTTGATTATTTTATTTATGATTTTCAAATATTATTTGGTTTTAAACTAGTTGTATAATATTTATTTGAAAAGAAAGCACTGGATGTTATATGATAGTTTTTGGTTATTGTATTCTATAATTTTTTAGTGTTATTTGTTTTTAAATCAATTGTACAATATTTATTTAAAAGTGAATTTGAATATTTTATTATTTAAAACTCTTATTTGAATATATTTTATGGGTTTTAAGATTTTGATATAATGATACTCAAAGCTTTGCAGACTTTCATATTATAATTTTTACCATCGAAATCATAATGCCAGGGTACGCAGTAGTTGTCACATAAGGGATCTCAGTACGAGACGTGACAATATCAAACTATGCCTTCTTTCAGCCTTTATTAAGATTAACTATCCTTTCAATACCTATAGCATCCCAACTTTATCCTTAAAGGTACATCTATTACTTTTAGCATTTCAAGCAAAATTATGTTCCCCTTTTATCTTGGTACATATCTCACTTCCTGTAACTTAATGTATGATTTCATACTCATCTTTATCTTAATCATTTCTATCCCTTTTACTTTACAAGTTATATTATTTTTTAACGTTACTTTACTAAGTTCTTTTGTCTTCAAGGTTAAAAATAGCCCTTCACTAGAACTTTCGTGAAATACGTAACCTGAATCTAAAATTCACTTTTCAAACATCCTTTTTTTAGTCACTAAAACTAAGAAGGCTTCTTAAAAGTTTGCTTTTTCAACTATAACTATACACTCAAGTATCTTTCCCTTTCTTTATTTGGTTTAATGTTCTTTCTTTTAAGACAATTCTTTTTATAATGTCATTATTTACGGTAGTAAAAGTACTTTAGGTTCTTCCCTTAGACTTTGACCTATATTGCTTCTTTTTCTTATAGTCTTTAGTCGTTATTCTTTCTTTTATATTCAGCTTTTTGCTTAAAGTTCTTTCCTTGTATTGGTTATTCTTATTCAACTTTTTAAAACTCAAACCATTTTTGACATCATCCATAGACATTGGAGATCTACCATATAATAAAGTTTTTATAAAGCCCTTGTATGATAAAGGAAGTAATGTCAATACTAAGAGGGCTTAATCCTTATTTTTTATCTTTTCATCCACCATTTCTAAGTCTAATATTTACTTGTTAAAGTTGTCCAAATGTTCTTCAACTAATTCACCTTCTTTCAAGTAGAATGCATAAATTTCTTTTTGCAAGTAAAGCTACTTTGTTATAAATTTTTCGATGTATTTGTCTTTAAGCTTTTGCTAAATCCCTTTAATCATGGTTTTTTTTAAGACTTCTTTTAAGACCTTATATAATAAGTATAAGATTAGAGCATTCTTTGCTTTCCTCTAGATTTTTTTTCCTTTAATGGTTTTAGCCCCTTCTTTATCAAGTATCAAGTCTATGCTTTCATGTCTAAGTAAAACTTGATCTTTATCTTTTAGATATTAAAATTCTCACCCCTATAAATTCCTTAGTGGTAAAATTGGTGTTCCTTATACTTGATCTTCTTTAATTTGTTCTTCTTTATTAAGCTTTAATACCACTATTAGAGATATGTCCTAGAACTAATTATATCATATAATTTTGGGATTTCTCCTAATAGTATATATAGGTATTTTGTATTTAATTATAAAGCTATTTATAATTAATTACAAATTGCATTTACATTATTTTGCATATATTCAGTTGCTAATTTTAATACTTGTATGATTAATACAAAATGAGATCCCGTGGTGTATTATATGTCAAAACTCTATTTATAATGAGTTGTATATATGAGTACAGAGTTTATAATTTAAATACATCTAAATAAGTTTTTAGTTAAGGTGATATCATTAGGGATCATGATATTGCATAACTGACTTGTTTTGTTACTGTCATTGATTAGTACTTGACACTAATAGTTGGGTGACAAGTTCCATGTCACAAAAGTATAAATATGAGTATTATATTTTTGAACATATTATTGAACGTGACCAAATACGATAAATTATATAAGTGATTATCCACAGTCAATAATGCATCGTAAAATCATACGAATGTACTACTAGTTCTTTAACCTTAGATATTATGACTGCTCTTTATACTGAGGCACATTGTTCAATATATCGCATTGAGCTAACCATATCTGATGAAAGAAACTTGATAGCAATATGTTTTTATTATATGAGGACAGATAATGATTAAGATGAAATCTGCTAACTTAAATATTTGAACTTGAGATCTTAGGCAGGATTGTCATACATAAAAGTTAAATCTTTAATCAAAGTACACATATTTAAAAATGAGTTTTCAAATAAACAAATCTTGTATATGATATAAGTTATTGATCCTATAATTAAGTTATAAATTTGATAAGTCTAGGACCCATACTCAATCGAAAGTCGATAGTAGAAAAACTTTACTATATAGATATATGACTTTATGAGTTCATATAAAATCATCATTCTTTGTGTCTATGAGTCATGACATCTTACTAAAGGTCACTCATGATCATTAAGAAGTTGGATTACAATAAGTTATATCAAAGTAATGCGAATGGTTTGTATATGCCTATGTCCAGCTCACGGTGAACCTAAGGAGTCATACATAATAGCCAATTATTATTAATTATAGTTATAATATTTTTATAATAATAAAAATAAATATGATTTGATATGTTAATCGAATAGTATTTTAATTTTTTAAAGTAACAAATAAATTTCTCTACGATGATGCTCTAACACCCGTATGTCCGAAAAATATTCTAACTAATTAATATATCATAAATATAATTTATTGATATATAAAGATTTAAAAAATATATATTAGGATATAATAGGATAATAATAAAATTATTTATTTATTAGTAATTAAATAATATTATTTAATTACATTAAATTCTTGAATGATAAGTGGCATAATATAATTTTGCTATATGTCCAATTTTTCTTTAATCTTGTCCATCCATTTCAAAATGAATAAATGGCTATGATTAATTATTTAATTTGATTAAGTAATTAAAAAAATAAATATATAATATATATTATATTTAAATTAAGTTTGAAAAGTCAAACTTTATAATTATATATATATATATATATATATATAATATTATAAATGTTATAATATTAATGTATGTATATAATTATTTCTCTTTTTATTTTATTTTTTATATATTAATTTGATTAATATATATTATTATTATTAATTTGTTAATATATTATATGATATTATCCATTAATATATATTAATGGATATCAAATTCAATTTTGGAATATTTGGCTATATGTATGACATGTGGCATTATTTATTTCATATGTTTTCATTAATTATTAAAGCAATTTGAGCAAATCAAATTCATGTTAAGTGCATCACATGTGGAAGAAGAAAATTGGAAAGGGAATTGATTTGTTTGGTTTGGTTTCTTCTTCCTTAGAGGTATCTCACAGGTGGTATGGTTTTGGTAGCCATAAAAAATGGTTTTTCAAGCTTTTCAAAAGAAAAATTAAAAAAATAAAGAGAGAAAAATGGAAGGTAAGAAATAAAAATTGTTTTCATGATTCTCTAGCTTTTTAAGATGTGATCTATATATTTTCTAAGTGTAAAAAATAAGAAATGGCTTATGGAAGTCGTATGAGTTCAAAGTTTTCAATTGAAGTATTAGAAACTATTTTTAACAAATTGGTATGCTGACACCTTTAGAGATAAGAGGAAGACTTCTTGTTGGATTTCATATAAAACAAAAAAGCTATGTGTTATATTTATATTGATAAAATTGCATAATACATATAGTTGCTTAGATAAAAATAAAAAAAAAATTGCATAGGTTAACCAATAATAAGATCCTTGCATGAATGTCATGCTAAATACTTCTTTAACCACTCGTTGTAAAAAATAAACCAACAAATTCTTCAAATATTTATTGATACAGAAGTTATATAATCACTTAATAACTCTCAAGCACAAAGTAAAGATTATAATTCATCAAAAAGTACAAATCACAAAATTAAAAACAAGATTTACAAAGAAGAAGAATTTATTTAACTAGAGATTCAATGATTACAATTTAACTTGACTCTGTTGCTAATCTCAGTTTAATTATTATACCTAAGTATTAGTCTTGTTATAGTCTAATTCGATGAATCCAAGTGTCCTATTCATAAAAAGTGTTTTTCTAAGAGTCCAATTAATTTATATCTAAGATAAGGTCCAAAATCAAATGCTAATAACAAAGGTCTAAAGTAAAGGTAAAATAAATGATTGATAGGTTTTAAAAGAATAATTATCTAGTAAAATCTAAATTTAAATTAAATATCAAAGCTTTGAAAATTAATATTTTAAGGTGAAAGTTAGTAAAATAGATTCTTTTTTTAACTTAATTAAAATTAACTAAAGAGTTATCTCAATGAAAAGATGAAAATTATTTTATACATAAAATATATATTTTCTTTAAAAAATTAATATTTAATTAAAAATATGTCTTTAAATTTTGATAAAATTATTTAACAAAAGTGTTTTAAACATGCTAAAGATTAAAGTATTCTTTATGTCATTTGTTTATAATGAATCAAAAAATTTATTTTCAAGCATTCAATATGCCAAATAACTATAAAAAATCAAAAGGTTTAAATATTCAAAAATAATTTTTAAAACATAAATATGCAATTAATTAAAAAAACTTAAACATTAAATCAAAAGTGGGATCTATAAAATATACCATATATCTTCAGTATTAACCTCTTACTTTTAGCTAATAACTTAGAAAAATATATATACAAGGAAAAAAGGAATTTCTATAAACAAAAGTATACGAGAAGCTTATTATTGTGTGATTATTGAGTGCAAAAAGACCTATATTTATAAGTAAAAAAAAGAGCCAAATGTCAAAGTTAGTAGTTACAATTGTTGACAAATTTAGATAAAAACTTTAATAAATAAAGTCCAATAATTTCAGTCTTCATAAAAATATCATGAATGACCTTAAAAATTAATGATTCAAGCTCAATGATAAGTATAAGAATTATACATAATTGTCTAAGCTTTAATCTGCTACTTGTATTAGATAAATTCAAAATTATTATAAAAGACAATAAGCAAAATACTAAAGTAAAGTTGGGTTATATTGGAATAGTAAATATGCTTACTTAAAGTTTTAAAACTACATCTTAAAGTCCAAATTAATGGTTAGTTCGAACATGAACCATTGAGTTAGCTTTCTACTGGAGTAAGATTTACCTTAATAGCTCTTTTAGTTAAAAAAATTACGGCCGTTTTACTATTATTGCATCAAAATAAAAATATATAAAAATTAAAAACAATCTAAAATTTTATACCAAAGATAAGAATTATGCATAATTTGAGAAAATTAATCATACTTTAAAGTATAAAATGATAAATTTAAACCTTAGTACTTATACACTTTTATGTATTTATCACACCTCTCAACCAACTTATTGTTAGTCTTTTAGTAATACAAAGTATTAACACCTTACAATAATTTAAATAAGAACTCACTTATAAAGTATTTATTATTATATTTCTTTTTGATATTTTTGAATAAGTAAACTCTCAATTATAAATTTGAAGCGTAATCAAAAAAAATTTTTAAATAAAAAATTTATAAACCTTCTTTTATGCATAAAACGGTACATAAATTATAAAGCTTAATAAAAAAAGAGAACGTAATTTATTCTCATTATTTCACTAGAATAAAAATCTTTGGGGCAATATTTATTTAAATATATAGGTACAATGACCATAACTTAATTCCTTAACTAATAACTTCTAAATCAGTTGACCTTAGGCTATTAAATCTTAAAACACCATTACGAATCTATTTAGAAAATAATTTTAAATTCTTTCTCTTTCTTTTTTCTTTTTTATATTAAATATAAGACTTATTTTATATAGTTAAGTATGCTACTAGGGTATAGCTCATTCTTAGCCCTTACTAGTAATGTCTATATTTAATTTTTTAATTTTTTTAATTTTTTCTTGTTTTATTGTCCTTAAGTGTTATCATTGATGAAATCGTTAAAACAAATATATTAAATTCTTAATTTACACCCACAATCATGTATCAATATAAGTGTATAATAAGAATAGTTTATAAAACTTTTACCTAAAAGATATATGGACATAACTATTTAACTGATAACTATGCGAGAGTTCACAAATTTGAACCATTCAAACAGAAGCAAATAATTTTCTATGAATTATAAAAATCAAAATCAAATGTAAAAAGAGAACACCCAAAAATAATTTACTTAAAGATAATATTATTAAGATGCATCCTAAAGATCGAAGAGAAAGAAAGAAATGATCATTTACTCAATCATCTTTACACAAATCGAACACTATCAAAAATAAAATTATTTTTTTACATACTAAAACATCTAAAATAACACACAAATATAATAAAATAATATTTACAGAATATAATATCAATTATTTCTCTCTCCAACTAGTTTTACACATTGTTCTCAATGTCAAAATATAAAAATGTGAAGTATAAAAGACATCACCTAAGTAAACATTTATCAAAAAGATAAAATCTATAATAAACATTCTCTTACAAGAATCAATGATCAATATCTTACAACTATTTTATTTAAAATAACTCAAAATAAAAAAATAATACACTATTATTCAAATTATAAGAAAAAAAAGTTATAGTTGAAAAGTTGAATCTGGCTTTCTCTTTCTATTACTTTGCACTGACCAATCTATTTGACTTATTACTGGATTAGATTGATAGACAAAATTTTATAATTTATCAATCAATTGATCAATATTTGAGATAGATATTAGCATTCGTCTTGCCGATTATGAGATAGAGTTTTATTGTATAACTTCATCAAGTAAAAAAATAAACTATCAAAGAAATTATTAACATTTAATAAATCTATAAATTTTTGCTAAATATTCAGTTAAACCTAAGAAGTAACTTGAAAAGATTCTTCTACATACCAAAATCACCTGAAAAATATATAAAAGCATCAGAATATAGATTATTTTAATAATGCACTCATGCATAGAAGATACTCGTAATTCCTCTTTAATTATTATTCTTGTAATATTTTCTACAATTAAAGGTATAAGAATAATACCTAAAACCTGACTGCCTCATATGTATGCATCTACGAACACACAGTTCATTATTCCAAGGCTATCTTTTTTATAAACTAGATAAAAAAAAATTTTCAACTAAGATTCTTCTAAGTTTGCTGCTGCATTTATAAACTATACATTTTTTTTTTGAAACTAGCCCCACAAAAGACACATAAACTTTGATTTTAATGAGCTGATACTCATTCATTTTTTTACTTAGCTTAACTCTGAAGACGAAGAAAATAATTATACAAATATATAAAGAAAACAAAAATATAATAATAATAATAACTATGAAAATAGCCCGACTACTGTTAGTATTATATATACTAAAATTTTTTGTATTATCGATTTTGAGCATATTATATTAAATTACTATAGCAATATGTATTGCATATATTTATTAATAAAGAAAGTTATTTCATATTCATATATGTATGCTGTTTTCTCTTTCTAATCATATTAATGATTGTGTATACATATAAATCGCCCAGATAATTTGATTATTTAAACTATGTCCTATAAAAGTAATATCAATTAGGCATTGTTATCATATAATAGACATGCTAAATATCTCTAGTAAATATCTTGAGATGATATGAGTATAAGTGACATAATAATCATGTTATTAGGATATTAGTATAGATTAACAATTAGAAAATTATTTGTCAAATGTGATTAAAGATATAATAAATTATATAAAAGTATATAGTCAAGGATTTGTTATATAATTATACTAGTATGTTAACTACTCTTTAAACTTGAGACATCATAGTCATTGATCAGTACGAATGCATATGGTTCATATAATATATAAATGCAAGACTAATCACGTCTTGTATAAAGAAGCTAGTTCTGTCATATGTTATTTATAGTAAGATGCAATTGATTATCATAAGAGATCCGTTGACTCGATATAAAAGAATTTTGAGATTTTGTTGACTCAGTCCAAATTTAAGTTATCAGATAAATATTAGTAAATGGTTAAAATATAATTACTCTTATCCAAAAACTAATAAAGGTAATATAAAGAGTTTATAGTGAAAAGTTCAGTACGTATTGACTAATAAATTGCATATGACTGAGTTTAAGATATTTGACATCTGCGAACCCCAACTTAGTTGGAATTAGATAAATAAAAGGAGATTGTTCACATGAAATGTATAATTAGACATAAAAGGTTCAATAAAAACTACTTCATTATGATTTATGAATTATATTATATTGTTAGATATTAATTACAATCATTGAGTACCCAAATAATTTAAAATAAGCTCAATGAGATCGATTTTGACTCATAATTATATCACTGTAAACTCGTAATGTCACAACTAATATTTTGTGCTAGTTCTTATTTTAAAAAAAATTAAATATTATTCGCAAGAGAATTAGCACTCTCAGAGATAATATTAAGCTAAAAAGTGTAAATGGTTTACACATTAAATTAATTAATAAATCTAAAAACTTGATAAAATGGCTCGAATATAATTTAAAATAAGTTATAATATTTTATTAATATTTAAAGATAAAAAATAAAATTAAAATAATCTTAGTTAAAGTAAGTTTTACTAGATTTAGAACTATTTTCTCATTAAAATGATTAATGAGTGCAAAATGATCATTTGGCTTGATACTATTAGAAAGCTTCCAAAAGAAGCTATTTGTCTTTGAATATATTATCAAAGATATTTTAGTAATCAAGCCAAAAATATAAATAGACGCTATTTTCTATTTTATTATAAATCATCTAAAAAATCAAAAAGATTCAAGCTTTCTCCCTTCTCTCAAAATTCGACCATAGCAAGAGCAATATATTTGAATTTAAAATCTTGCAAGCTTTGTAATTTTAAGGCTAATCAAGTCTTTTATAAATTAAAAGTTAGCTTAAACTTTAAATTAATTTGACTCATTTTGAGTTATAAACCTAGTATGCTTTCTAATGCATGATTAAACCTAATCCATGAGTTTTTTTACCTAATCATCTATCAAAATAATATCAGAGCATTTTGCGATGATGTTTATATACTTGATTTATGGTTAGTTTGGTTAGATTTGTAGTATGTTATCAATGATTTTTGAGTATAACCCTTCGCAACCAATCGTACTTTATATGTCCTAACTTATATATTCTTACCAATTTTTCTCTTATATATTTATTTATTTTTAATAGGAACTATTTTTTCTAGAGGATCAATAAGTGTCTAGATTTGGTTTATAGATATAAAATCTATTTCAGATTTCATTAGTTCTAACTATCTTCCTGAATCTTTATTTAAAATTACTTCTTTATAAGTTTTCAGATCATCCTTATAATCTGTTATTCTTACTAAGTAAGATTCAAAATTTTATTTATTGAGAAATCTATATCTCTTTAGGAGTTTAAAAACTCTAATTGATTTCAAGTTAGAATTAAATTAGTTCAGACAGAAATCTACTGACTAGACATTCTAATATTGATTTGGTGGAATCAAGGCTTCAAAGAATCTTTTTTTAACTTGATTTCTCTACCTACACCTTCTTCTTTAAGAAACACTTTCTTTATAAAGTATATATTCTCACTAATTAAAATTTTTTGATCAGATAAAAAGTAAAATTAATATCCTAAACTATATTTAGAATATTTAATAAACTAGCCCATCTCTAATTTAGAATTAAGTTTATCAAATTTGATCAACTTGATATATACAGAACAACCTCAAACTCTCATATAATTAAGGCTCAATTTCTTACTACATATTTTATATGAAATCTTTGG
>JAWDEX010190904.1:0-12725 GCA_035221805.1 Trichilia hirta | reverse complement strand
AATATTTTTTATTAGATAAATAGAGTTGCAGTTGTTCCGAAGCTTCATCTTAGGTCTTAGCCATGTCTTTGGCAATGCTATTTCATTCTGTCTTCCGTTGTAGCCAGTCTGTTTGATTATTAGGGAAGTCTTATTTTCTCTTGTTATTTGTATTACAGGACAGTGTCTGGCTGTTTTACTCCTATCAATTAATGCCCATGGACATTAAGACAAACCTTAAATCATATTAGTTTTATAGATTCATATTCAAATTTTCTATTATAACCTCTCTGTCATTTACCTTAGTTAACTTGCACATAATTCTTGTTTATGCAGAGCTGGATACATGTTTTACTTAATTGAAAGAGCAAAGAAGTGCTTAGATTTTTCAGCCACTGTTTACATGATCCATCTTTTTCTATGCATCGTATATGGGGGTTGGCCCTCCTCAATAACGTGGTGGGTTGTTAATGGCACTGGACTTGCAGTGATGGCTTTGCTAGGTGAATATCTGTGCATCAGACGTGAATTACGAGATATTCCTATGACACGTTACAGATCAAGTAAGACCTTTTTTGAGTATATGCTAAAGTAATTATGTAAAAGAATGTTATCTTGAAGTTTTATCGTATTTTTGTGCTTATTTATTGTTTTATTTCAATTTTGATTGAAACATGTTTTTCAGTTAATTATCCGACATAGGTTTCTGATGTGTTTTGTTAATATGATCAACATTGGTCTAGAATTACTTGTATATTGGTCAATTACAGAAATCCAAAATTTGTTTCTCACATGCTGCCTGTGCTTATTTGTGTGTGCTCTTGGGTCCTCGGATTTGCATCTTAAGTTGTGTATCATAATCATAACTGTTTGTGCTGAAATGTGGTTGTTGTCAAACTGTCATGGAAATCTTCATTTAGATGGACTCCTGTGATAGAAAAACAGTATAACGCAAAATTGGTGAGTGTTTCAGTTAATAGAAGTTAGGCGGTGGCAGGCATGTTATTATTCTTGAATGCATGGTGATTCAATATAGAATGAAAAATATTGATTTGCCTGATGAAGAATCCACTTCATATAAACTATTTGACTTTTCATGGTGTACTGGCTCAATTTATATGTGCATAGTGTGTGTTCTGTCTCAGTGATTGAATTGTTGTTTAAAATAATACCCAGCTCTCTCTTTTATGCAATTTATTGGTAGTCTAAAGAGAAATTCTAGTGTTGCAGTCTTTCTGCTTGGACTGCTGAACTTTTGGATGCTCCCTTGAAGAAATTCTTTGTGGTCACTTTGTGTGATAGTCCTTTTCATTGGACTGCTGCACTTGCGGATAACTGATAAAGTGATGCCTCTGGAAGTTGGTGTTTCTATTTGGATTGAAATTTTCAGTTTCCAACTGTTTGATTTTTGTGCTTTGACTTTGAATATGTTTTGTTAATTCATGAGAACCGTTTCTTGTAAACAGCTGTGACAGCATCCGTTTTCCATATTGCATCCGTTTTCCATATTGTCTTACTTTTTTGAAACAATTGGAGCTATCAATCATTTATTATTGATGGATTTGCAATATCTTGATTACTTTTTCTTTGAATTATTGTTTTCTGAGTTTATAATATAATGGAAATTTTTTAATGCGAAAACAGTTTCATGGCCATTAGTTTCTGCGATAGAATTTATTAAGCCTTGGTAGCTGCTATTAAATTTTTTTTACACTTCTCTTTTAAATGAAATAATTGATGTAATATCAGCTGAACTAATTTAGCCATCATCATGCAGATGTTTAAATGACAAGAAGAACTCAACAGACAGGAGCTTGTTTTCTTGTGGGATTTTACGGCTTTTTCTTCACTTTTTTGGAGGAGTTTGTTGGCAAAGCTTAGTAAGTAACAGATCTACTTGGCGATAAAAAAGAATTTTTTAAATCTGTGGACTATTTTTCTTTGCACTCAGCGGCAGCAGAGAGCCATGGGTTCGAGATTGTATCTCTAATGTGAGAAGATGAAGCACATCAGACTAGTTATGCATTGTGTTAGGAACCTCCCTTAATGTACAAGTGTAGTTGGTCTTATGAAAGATGACTTGTTATCTTCCATATATATATATATATATATATATATATATATATATAAATTGTTTACTGTGGTGAAAAAGAATGTCATGTAGTTGAGCAGGCTATATTTTGAAAACGAATTGGGTTTTGTCATCAGTAAAGTGAAATTTGATTACAGTTGCTCAATTTTCACCAGAATAGTAATATAAATATAAAGTTGGGATACAATGAATAATTAATGTGGTAGTTATATTACATCTATCATTGAATGATATGTTATGTCTAACATTAGTTGAGACACTAAGTTTGTTTTCAGAGGTGTAAGTCGGGGACTACAGGTATGGCTTTCTACTTCGTTTCCAATTGGTAACATGCCTAATTCATTTCTAGAGGAAAGGCAGGAAGCACATTCATGTTACGTGCAACGTAAAACGTAAAACATGCAGCCTACTATCTAAGGAATCAGAAAAATTGAATGCGAAGTACATTTCATTGATTTTTGGCTTCTTTTTGTGCCTTTCAGGCTTTTTCCTTCGGTTAGACATGTACCTAAGTTTTAGAATATCATTTCCATGTCTTCTTTTTCATTTTTGTATCCCTTTATTTGCTTTCCCTTTTATAATGTTTCGTTTTTTTGTTTTCATTTAATGGTGACGTGGCTCTGGTCTCATAATTGTGTAAACATTAAGGTTGTAAATATGTAGATTGCTGTAATGTTCTGTAAAATTGGAAACTGTTCAGAATCTGCTGAGTTGAGCATGGAAGATTTTTGTTGAAAAAAAAATTCCATTAAATTGTTTCACTAACAGTGACTTACATTCATGGCCAAGTTTCCATACACGTAAATTATAAATTCTACGATTGTAAAATGAACAGTTTGAGAGGATATTAGATGCTTGCAAAAGCTCATGCATGGCCTGCTTAGCAACATTTTTATCAACTTCCTATCTCTCGCAAAAACAAAAACTTGGTACTCTGCTTGCAAGAATTCTCCCTTCCTTACATTGCCAAGACTTTCATTTTGTTAGTGTTCTCTCTTCATTTTTCCTGTTGTTTCTTCTTCTTTGCAGCCATGTGAGATTCATGGTTGAGCTTTCCACAGAGATGAAATGTCAGTCACGGCTTCATCGACTGTGAGATAGAGTCCATTCAATCCAAAGAACTCCAAGACTTGGGATTGATGCAGCTTTTCCATCACACTTCCAACAACATTTGCCAACACAAGCTGCATAGAAACCATTAAGTTAAACTAATGTTTGCCTGAATATCACTAGGATTGTAACTCTGATTAGCAATTCTTACCTGAAGTGATCGTTTCTCCAGAGTCTTTCTGAGCTCACGTACCTTGTCAATACCACTTGTATCTATGGCTGTCACAGCTGAAAAAATAGTATAAATATGTAAGCAAATAGTATTTTTTAGTGGAATAAACATTCACAAGGAATTAGTTGTTTTGAGTGATGTACCGGTCATGTCCAGAATTATGCATTTCAGTGCACTCTCATTGTTTGCTTTTATCCACTCTTCCTCCTCTCGGATCCATCTTAATATCCTGCAATTGAGAACATGCAGATAAGACGATGGAGTGTGAATTGCATAACCTACGACAATGAAATCCAAACTTAGAGAATTTAGGTGCGGATGAAAAACCAAGGCCTGAGTGTGTCAGTGTAACTAACCGTTCTTCTAGGTAGGTGGAATTTGCAAAGTAAATTGGAGATTCAACAGCCAGAATGAGAAATGAAGAAACTCTTAAAGCTTCTCTGTAGCGAGTGAGGCTTTGATATATCTGAGTTCCGGGTATGTTACCCAAGACTAATGTGTTTGGCCTTGTGACATGCAAGAGAATCTTGAAAACTGAAACTCCAACTTGAAATTTTCACTCAAGGCATTAAATAATGACCAAAGATTGTACTGATTTACGTTTAAAGATAAATATGAAATGTAATTTTTCAGTTAAGTACAATGAGTGATAAAAAAAAGAGGTGGAAAACTCACTGCAATGGCACGACCAAGGGGCACGGAAAAGGACTCCAAAAAATGAACATAAGCAAGCAAGGAAATCAAGTTTGTCAACTTTCCATAATCGAAAAGCACCCTGATAATCAGTAAGTCCTATCACAGCTGATATGATGATGGCTGCTAAGATGACATTGGGTGTATGGTAAAAAAGTGGCATGAGAAACAGCAGAGTCACTAGCATGGCTGCAGCCATTACGATGTTCGAAACTGCTGTTCGTGCTCTGGCATTATAATTTATGGCAGAACGAGAAAAAGATCCTGAAGCAATAGTTGAAATGAAAGAATTACAAACTTAGACGTTTTGAACATTGGATAGGCAACTAAAGCTAGAAATGATTGACATGAAAGGTGGATCATCACCTGTAGTGACATAGCATGAAGTACATGAACCAGCCATGTTCATGAAACCGATAGCCATCATTTCTTTGTTACCGTCAACTTGGTAATTCTTTGAAGCGGCAAACGTTCTTCCCACAGCAATTCCTTCCTATAATAACAGAAAAAGCTTACATAATTAGAAAAGAGTAAATATCATGCAAACAAGAGAATGTGATTCATGATTTTGAGAAATATTGTTGTCAAATATTTCAAGCATGACAACTAAGTTAAAAGACTAAAAGAATTCAAAGTGAAAAATCCATCATAATGGCTGGAAATTTACTGATGTCATCTAAGTAAATGTCATCCATAAGTGTTAGTTTTTGGAAACTCACGGTGAGTGATAAGATCCCAGTGATGATGCCTGTTTTGATAGCGACGGCAAGGAAAGGGCCGTTAAAGTATAGCATGTTTGATGAGGGTGGATTCAAACCCTTTGGCAAGAGACCAATCTGTAGATGAGGAAAGTTAAAATTCCAATAGTTGGTTAATGGAATAATTTTTTGACTGCCTGTGCTACAATTGAGATACCATGAGCCTTTGATTTGATGCAGAAGACTATTACAGTGGAAAGAATGACTGACGTCAATGGGGCAGCTGCCGACACCCAAAAAAGCTTTGGTTTTCTCATGCTCTGCATCAATTCATTTGAAAGTTAACTAGTAAAGTGATTTGAGAATCTCACATATTGTCATTTTAAGAAAATTTGCAATGCTTACAATGTGCCTTGATGTCAACAGAAAAGTCAGGAAGCTGAAACCCATTACAAATGTTTGCCAGGACCACTGCACATCAATTGTATAACTTTTAAAATTAGAAGAAGAATTAGCATCTGCTTCATCTCATAATGACTTAACAAAGGTGAGTTACTATAATTCATTCAGAAAGCAATTAAAATTATAATTCAGAGAAAAGCATTTATTTAAAGTCAACAGCAGCACTTTGTAGACATTTTTTCCATGGGATTGCTTTACAATTGAAAGAGAAAGAAAAATAATATTTCTTCTCTTAATAAAACCACTTACTTCATCTCTCTGGCTGAAAACAGAGGTCATTACAGGAACAAATTGCATCTTGGTAGTGAAATGAACGATTCCAAGCAATCCTTTTAGCTGTTGCAATGATACGATGATTGCTGCTCCAGCCATGAAACCAAGAGGTGTTGCCTTCGACAGAAAATCAATTATAAAGCCTAACCTGCAAACCGTTAGTCCAAAATCAGATAAAAAACTCAGAGAAATTAAAGTTGAAATGATCAAAATGAAAACTGATAATGCTTTCAAGTTTCGATACCTTAGTAGACCTAAAGAAGCCTGGAACAGGCCAGCAAAGAAGGTAGCTGTGAAGGCCAATTTGAGATACAAAATTGGTTCTTGGCTGTCAGAAACAGCTTCTCCTAGCATTGAACCCATCACCAAAGAAGCTATTGAGACTGGACCGACCCCGAGATGTCGAGAACTTCCCAGAATAGAGTAAATCAATGGAGGCACAAAGCTTGAATCTGCAAGAAACCCAAAACCAATTAATAAAAATAAAATATATTTGGAAATGCTAATTATCATTAGCTATAACTAAAGAATTCAGGTATGGAATTGGAACTAACAGAGGCTTTGCAAGCTTTGCATAGCTGATTCCCTGCAGTATACAGAAACCGTTTAAGATTATCACAAAGAAATTTGAATTTCTTGTTTCAAAATAAATTCATTCTGAAAATAAAAAGAGAACAGTTGACTTTTATATTTGTGGTAGTGCAAATGCCTGTCATATTTGATTCTCAACGAGCAGAAAACATGTGAAAAGACATCAAGTGAAAATTTGTGTAGCGGTTAAGAACAAAAATCATGTTCAAAACCCAGATTGGCAAATTAATAAATAATTAATAACAGAAAAATTAATTCGGAAATAAAATAAAACCAGCTGAATATAAGTCAATTCTCCACCAAACTTCAAAACAGACACTTTAATGATCCAAAACAAATGGAATATATACGGTAACCCCACTCAGAGTTCTTTCGCCACTAATCCTTGTTTAACGACAAATTAAACAAATGTATATATCCATGCGTGATGCATGTATGTATATGTCTGAAACATGAAGTATGCTTGCATGCATGTATGCATGTGCCTATAGTATTTTGTTACCTGAGGAATTGCAAGGCTAGCAATGGTGAGACCTGAGATGATATCAGACCTGAAGTGCTTAAGATTATACTCAGGTCCCCATTGGAAAATGGGAAAAAGGGAATGAATACTCAGAACAAGTTTCTTGCGCCATTGTTGGTTTTTAAACATGTATAGAGGATCATCAGGGAAAAATATTTCGGACAATCTGTGATTGAGTTTCTCGAGAAGTGTTTTCTTGGGTGGCAAACAAACACTGTGAATCTCCATTGGTGGAGTATTAGCTGCTGCAGTGAACAACTCATTTGATGAGATTCTGATGGAAGTTTCATGGCTAGAGAAATCTTCAACTCTGTTTGAGTTTACACCCATTTCTGAAAAACCAGAACTAAGAACTTAATAATGGAAATTCGGATTTGTTTCTTCTGAAGAAAAAGTTAGCATTTGCTTGCAATTTATAGAAGATGAAAGGGAAGACATGGGCGTCGTTACAGCAGCTGTTGCTATTTGATTCACAGGGTGTGGCTTGGTGGTTGTAGTCGGATGGGCTGGACGGCTGCTTAGCACCGGTCCCGTGTTCGATTCTCAGGGGGTGCATTTGATTCAATAAATAGGTTAAGAGGCCCCAAAGGGTGTGGCTTGGTGGTTGTAGTCGGATGGGCTGGACGGCTGCTTAGCGCCGGTCCCGTGTTCGATTTTCACGAGTTGCATTTCTTGCACAAGTCGAGTAAAGCGGGGATCCACGGCCGGGTGATAGGGGATGCTAGATCCACCCCGGTTTAATGCCAGCCCGGATAGAAGTTTCGGGTTATAAAAAAAAAAAGGGAAAGGTTAAGAGAATGAGGGAAGGAATAAGAGTTGCAGTATATGGTGGACCCTAGAAAACAATTTTTTATTTTTTATCTTTTAAATTAATATTGGGATTAATGCGTTTATGCACAATGTTGAACAATTTCGTGGAGCAATCGCTTTTGATGGACTACAAATATTAATAATGTTACAAATATGGAGTTGATTTTAAATATTTATTAACTTCCTTTTATGAAAATATTTATTTAAGTTTAGATATTGTTTCGAACTCAGTTCTTTAAAATTTACTTGAGTCCGAAAATAGATAAAATAAAATTTAAATGTGTAAAACTTAAAAAAAAATTAGATTATTATTAAACAAGACAATTGATATAGCCATATAAATGCTGTTGTACCATTTGTTAATTTGTTATAATATTTTTTAAGATAGAAAAGTTATATACTTATGTTCGACAAATTATTTTTTATTTCAATTTATTTAATTAGAATGATATACTAAAATGATTCAGATTGAACAAAAAAATTGGACATTAAATATAAAATCTAAAATGTAAATATATATCATTAAATCAAATAAACCCATATCATCAAATCAAATTCTTAGCAAATTTTTGTGATAGTAGATAGAGAATTATTGGCAGCAAATATAATTTTTTTTTCTAAAATGTATTCCAATTACAACTTCTCCTTAAAAAAAGGAAATTTATGAAAATATGACCATCCGACTGGAGTCTTCCATTGATGCTATATACCTTTACACCAATTTCAAAAGGATTCTAAGCAGCCTTGCTCTTTCTCTTTTCATTTTCCTCAACTTTTGCCCATGTGTATAGGAATACAAACACACACACACACGGAAAAAAAAAAAATGAAATTCTACAATTTTTTGTTTGTATAGGGAAGGCAAGGGATTGGACATGTATTTAAAAGTGCTTTTGTATTGTTATAAGTTCTTTCAATGGTTAAATATGTCTTGTATATTTGATAACAATTGTCGAAAGTACTTTGCTAAATTGATATATACAATATTGCTTCTAATTAAAATTGTTTTCAAGCGTGATAACTTATATTACATAATATAATATTTTTTTAGAATTAAAGTTGTTAATTGAAAGAAGTTGTTTGTTGTTTGATTCACATGATCATAGAACTGTTTTTAGGTTGTGCTTTGATCATTTTACAACACTCACCACAATCTAGAAAAAGAGCTTATGCTAGAAGCTCATGAATTAGAAAAGCACTTTTTAAGGTTCAGTCAAAACAACTAAAAATAAATTAGAAATGGGATTGATTTTCCTTTTAATTAGAAAAGCTGTTTTGCTTATTTATGAAGCTATTGGAAATACGCAATAATAGAAGCACTTTCAATCATATTCCGTACACGATAAATTAACCCAACAAATAAAACTTTGAAATGGAATAATTTCATTACCCTTCTAAGCAAGTAAAAGCCAAGAATCAATTTCAAACTACTTTTACATCCCTAGTAACCTAGTTCAACACCTTCATAGGCTTATGAGATTATTTATTTTCAGTCATCTTAATTAACAAAAAATTTGACGTGTTATTTTTTAATATTAAATTATTGATCAATCGCTGCAATATCAATTGGGATATTATTTTTATGTTTTAACTATATTGTATTATTATTGTAGAAAACATTTTTGCTTCAACCCAGAAACAAGAAAAGTTGGAACTACAAAAGGAAATCCTAAAAATCATCTACGTAATTTTAAAAAAGAAAATAGATAACTATAATTAATTTTTGTAATATTTTAAAAATATTAAAAAATCCCTTTTTTGGTTAAAAGAAAAAAAAGTCGACCTCTTGTTCGTAAACATCTTTATCTTCTTCTTTTTCTTTTTAAATTATTTTGAATATTCTCTATATATCCTTGATTTTAATTATTTCAACTATATATAATATGGTATGTTTCCCATTGCAATTTTTCTTAATTATATTTATAATTATCTTGGTACATTACATATGCTCATTATCAACAATTCATTTTCATCACGAGGTTAATGAACAAGGAGGCTTGTAGTTAGTACATAATTAGTTTCGTATATACTTAATTAATTATTTAATAAATATGTTCCCAATGCAATTTTCCTTTTTAGATACTTAATGAATACCCTAAGAATTCCGTTATACATACATTATTTGCTTTAGGAATTCTATGAAAAGTTCCCCAATCTGCTGCTATGCTTTTTTCAATTTAATTTCTGAATTTTCTTTTAAATGAAGTCTTCTAGATATTTGACTGCTGTTAATTTGCTTCAAAATTTTATATATTTTGCTCCAAGATTATTATTGTTATTGTGGTTATGATTATATTTGCTATTATCAATATATATTCTATCCATGAACAAATATAAATTAAAATAATCAGTTTTTAAGACTGTCTAAACTTTTTTAATTTGTCTATTCTTCTTTGAGAATGATAATAAATTAGATAGTTTAAATTTAAATTAAAAAATATTTATCAAGATATGATAATTATCTTAGATATTAAGCCATCACTTATTAAAAATATTTAGATAATAACTTAGATATTAAGCTATCATTTATTAAATATGATAATTATTTTTATTTTTAATGTAAATAAAATATTGAAATTTTGTTATATATAAACATATATGTACATTTTTTTATGACGTTTTTTCCTATGGGACTCTAAGCAACTACATAAATTGTTTAGATAAAGCATCGGCTCCAAATATATGTTGGCATTTCAAAGCCTTCCGTGAGGAAAACAAACCCCACACCTTTTCATTGCAAATTCCATTGTATTAAACCAAAATTTTCAATTCAAGGTCTTGAATATTTATTATTTGATTTCGTGTATTTCTAAAAAGATTTGTTGAAATTATTTTATTATACAAAAATTATTCGAATATTTAAAATTTTATGTGTAAAATGACCTAAAACTCATAATTTGTTATTTTTTCGGTCATTATTAAATAAAATAATATTTCACCAAAATTTAATTACCCATTGCGCGCATGTCTGATTATTACCAATCAAATAACTTTGTTGGTTTGATTGCATTATCATAAAAAGGCATTAAAGAATCAATTTTACTTCACATCAATCATAAAATAAATTTGTTTTTTAGACTTTTATTTGTTCATAAAGAGCCTGTGATAAGATCAGGCTTTAGAGTGTGTAGAAAAATCTTTCCATGATGTCTCCTTTGTGGATGAATTGGTTGAAAACATCACAGGCATGACATTCTATAAGCTAACCCTAACACACTTTCCAATATTTAAAAGAAAGTGGAAGATATATATGGGTTGTTGTCAATCCTATCCCCGTCTTCAACAATCCTGCAACACAAACCAGAATCAATCCCAGCCAATCTGCTGACAGTAAAAAGTTTCTGCTAATTCCCTATTGAACATCAACAGGTTTTCTTGATTTTCCTAATTTCTTTTTCCATAAAATGAATGAAAATATCATAAACCAGAACCACCAATATTTCCAGGCATGCAAATTAAAGAATATATTATGCATTCCAGGACCCCATACGATCCTATATCACATAATAATCGATCTTCTTTTGTGACTTGTGATAAAAAAATGGAAAAGGACAACAGCTAGATTCCATTGTCCTTATGCGGCGAGAGGTTGGCATTTTTTTTGCTTGCTTCTTCCAAATACTGTAAGGGCATCATTTATAATGTCAAAAATATTATCAATTTGTTAAGCATGCTATGTAGTGTATTCTCTTTTTCTTTCTGCTGTTGTCCCACCATTAATGACCAATATCATCTATTCTGAAAGCATTTTCTTTACTTTCTGCTTCCATTTGGATTGAGGAGAATATTCTGAAATGGAGAGAAGGTAGATGTTTGTTGATTGTGGACACATGGTGTGTTCTTAATGGGAATCTTATTGATATTTGATTGCGGGGACTCTTAACCATTCTCTGAAGACTATTTGATTGCGGGAAGCTAACCTATCCTATCACTCTTAAAAAAAAAAAAAAAAAAAGTCTATTTGATTGAGTAGCGCGGGAGCTTGATTAACGAATCCAAAACTTGATTGGTCCTCGAACTTTCTTGAAATGTACCAAAAATTAATCAAGGGGTTTAAAATCCCCAAAAGAAATCTTAGAATATGATTCGAGAGAATTTGATAATTGTGACAAAGATTATATAATAAGTGTTGAAGTCCTTTATTTATAGACACTCCCAAGACTTTAAAAAATTACAATAAAATTCAAAATAATTAAGCAAAGAAAACAATTGAATAAGAGTAAAATAGTCTGAAATTACGCGATTTGGTCGAACGAATTGAAAGATATCTCTGACCACAATTTTGGCTACTCCTTGAAAAATTTTGATGCCAAAGTTTAGTCGAACGATTTCTTAGATTAATTCGACCAAAAAAAACGATGCTCCCTAAAAAAATTCTGCATCCATATTTGTTCCAACTATAATTTAGAAATTGATAATATTGCAGTCAATAATTTATAGATAATTTGAGATTGCTTATACCTTTTAATCACAATGTCCCCAATCACAATTGATTAGATGATCTGATGAGCAATTACCAATCAATGATATTAGAGATACAAATTTCATATTATTTTATAGAATACAAATTAAAAAATATTATTATAATATATTTATATATATTTACATGACTTATTCTCATTGGTTATATTAACTTTATATCTTTGTTAAATTAAAACTATCATATTATTTTAAATTGTATATAATAATTCATATAAAAAATTATATTTTAATAATAATTAAATAATATTGACTCTCTATAAAAAATAGAAAGGGATAGAGAGAAATTTCCTTCTTTTTTTTTATTTTTTTTATTTTTATAAAAGAAACTTCATTAAGAATTTTAGTTTCAATTTTTTGCAAGAAAAGAATTTCTCTTCAAATATAATGGTGGATGTTATGCTTCGAACCAGAATCTTACATGTGATAACTGTCGTATACCTTTGTACTATGATCTAGTAGGTTTGGAATTGTAATACAAAAGTCCGCAAGATACTATGTATCATCGATTTTTCAAATCATAAAACATTCATAAATAGTTACATTTAAGATTTTCAAAAATAAAAATATTTCATCTTTACAAAATTTTTTTAATATAGTTAAAATACATCAATATCTTTAAAAATAGTAATTCAATATTCAAAATATAATATTACATTCTGATACACCCCACAAAGAAAGTGAGTCGAGTATCATTTTTCTATTGGAGAAATGTTGATTCCCATTCTACTTCCTTGTTACTAACTCTCTCTCTCAGTTCTAACCTGAAAGTATAAAGTAGGTGTAAGCATATTAAGGTATACTCTGTGAGTGAATCATTTAAAATAATTAACTCAGTAGAAC
>JAWDEX010190874.1:0-12729 GCA_035221805.1 Trichilia hirta | reverse complement strand
TTTAGTTGTACTATCATTCATCTACATGCACAAACAGTTATCATATAATATGCAAACAAGAATGGGATGTATTAGGTTTGTCAACTTTACCTTGAAATCAGAAGATCTTGTGAGAGAATGGTTTCCTTATAAACTAGGATGGAAATCTGCCAAGGGATGAACAGGTTTTTCATTTAAACTGGAAACTACTACTGGAATTTGAGTAGCCACCATCTTTGTTTCAGATAAACAAAGAGAGCTTTGGACTGAAGTACTGGAAGCTTTGCTTTCAATACTCCCCAAATGTCTCTCACAAAATACCAACAATTATGAGCTGGCTTTCAAACATTTTTCTCTATTTGTAGATTTTGAAGACCTTAATTTGTCAAAATTTTACTGCAAAAATACCCTATTTAAGCTCAGATATCAAAAGATGTAATAATTAATCCTCTCAAATATCTTCCAAATATTTCTCAATCATAGAAATTATGAAAATAAATTAGTTGTTATTTGACTTTCGATAATATTGAACACGTGTCCAAATACTACTTTTGATTAAGAGGCAACTCAAGTAATTTTTTTTTCATAATTTTATATTGGCAAAAATGCCTTTAGCAAGGATGGTTTAGTATCGTTGCCAGTACTACTTTTGGCGACAACGGTTTAGTATCATCACCAAAGCTATGTTTGGTGACGATAATTTAGTATAATCGCTGAAACTACTTTTAGCAACAACATAATGTCATCACTATAGGGTTTAATTTATTGATAAAAATTTATTTATACAAATTTAATTTAACGGTATTTCTTGGCCTAA
Source organism: Trichilia hirta (assembly GCA_035221805.1). Classification (NCBI taxonomy): domain Eukaryota; kingdom Viridiplantae; phylum Streptophyta; class Magnoliopsida; order Sapindales; family Meliaceae; genus Trichilia; species Trichilia hirta. Next base: position 11,933 of record JAWDEX010190874.1, on the reverse strand, counting down.
ATTAGTAATACAACTTTTATTTATATAAATTTTAATAGCAACTAAATAAATTAATCATAAACTAAAAAATGAATTAAAAGAAATCAATATATATATATATATATTCTATGTCAAAAAATTTTACAGTAAACTCTTAATGTTGCTCTATTAGATTACAAGATCCAAGGAGTCAAGTACAAACATCTTATAACATAGCATTAGGTTAAAAATGTGATTTAACCAACATCTAAAGCTCTATTTTATCCTTCACATTTTCATTTCAGAACATAATTGTGATTGAGCAAGCCATTTTGCTTCCTACATTTGAAGTAAATACCAGTAATTCATGATAATCAATGACAAAAACCTACACATTCCAAATCATAATACAATATGTTTCTCAATCGCACCTTAATTATATATAGTCCTTATTCTAGCTTAATGCTCAAATTATGAAAATCTTAACTTTTGTTTTCTACATATGGATTTCAATATCAGACTAAGCTGTAGTACACAGACATATTGCCAATAATGCCAATTTAGAAAATGTAGAGCCATCTGTATGAATATAACAATTATCATCTGCTTGATTAAAGGATCCATTATAACCTACAACAGGCATTCATAAATTCAGAATTACAAGTAAGAATGTGAAGTTAGCAATCAGTAGATGTGCTAAGCGTTCAGTTCTAAAGGCATTGGAACCCAAACAGGAACATATACATTTACAAAATGTTTTGTCCAAACGAATGTAAAAGTCAAGCAAGTTTAGTGTTGTTAAATGAATGGAGAGAAAAGTAGGCAGATTTGTCTCCTGATGCTTCACGAAGAATGAGATAGGAAAATTAAAATAAATAAATAAACTAATGTGAAAGCTCTGTCAAATAAAATAAAACGAGAGAGCAAAAAGTGCTGGATAAAAGTTTATTTCATTAGTATTACATATGGATATTTTTTGCAAAAACTTTATATCTTTCAAAAATTCAATGATTATCTTAAAAAAAGAAAAAAAAGGAAAAAAAATCTATTTTCATCTCCTGTAGACCATATAATTTTTTTTAATTTATTAATTAATTTGTGTATAAAAAAATAAGACAATTAATATATATATATATATATAATTTTTAATAAAAATAGAGTTAAAATTGTGAAATATCTAGAATAAAAGAATGAAGAGAAGTGAAAAATATAAGTACATAACATGATATAATATTATCATTACTATAATAAAAACATAAATTTATTAGTGCATCAGTGTGCAATTCATTCAAACATGTAAAATACTAATTCAATAGTATTTTGACATGTCACCACTCAACAATAATGTTTAATCTTATTTATCTGACATTGCATAATAACTACTAATATTATGAGATTAAATACACACTGTTAGAAAGAGGTTAAATACAAGCTCTTAAACTGCTTTTATGGGTTTTAAGCCCAAACTTATCAGCAGCAGATCTACTTGAGGAAACCGGCCTAGCTCAAAAAGAATTAATATAAGGGATGATTAAAAATTGGTTCCCAATATTATATACAATAGCCAGCTTACCCTAATAAAAAAAATTAATATAAGGGATAATTATAGATTAGTCCCCAATGTTATGCACAATAATAAATGAAAATCTACTTTAATATTTTATTATAAATAAATCCCTAGTATTAACTTTTACTATCAAGACTTTAATATTACAAATAACTTTATTATATATTTTTTATTATTATCTTGTAAAGTAAAAATTTATTCGTTACTAACCTATTATTACAAGATTGACAAAAAAAAAAAAATTATTATATAAAAAAGTTAAATCTTATCAATATTTAACTTATAAAATTGTACATCTTTTTGAATTTTAAGAAAAACTTTATTATTCTTTTCTATTATTTTTATATTAAAAATCATAAATACCTATTTTAACTTATTACTTATATTACAAACTTTGAAATACTCAATTTTAACTTATTATTTATGTTAATAAATAATAATTTTGGTTGATTGATAGGACTGTATTAAAAATAATATTATAATACTATACATTAAAAAAATCCTTCACTTAATTAATTTTATTACTATTTTATGATATTAACATTTTTCTTTCTCTAATTAAAAAATTTTATGTTTATCAATACATGACAAAAAAATATTTTTAAAGTAAATAATGTTACTTATACTAAAATATAAAGCAAATGAGATTGCATGTATTCATTGAATAGTAAAAGGAGTACTAAATAATTTTGACAACTATAAAAGTTTATTATCTAACAACTACATACCAACTCACCTACCACTTTATGTGAGTTTTATTTTTGGATGATTAACATTATTGGTTTAAAATATACAAATGATATTAATTATTCAAATAGTTATATCACTATATTTAAAGTATGGTGTGATTTTTATCAATTGGAGGATAGATTTCACAATTTTTAAATAACTAATTACTTTATGTCACTATAAAATCAATGAAAATCACATTATATATATTTATATATTAATTTATAAAAGTCTCGCATGCCAAAATTTTGAAAATTATATTTAATAAATATTAACTTAGCCCAACTTAAGATAAAATCCTAGGTCTGCCCCTGCAACTTATGACAAAAGTTTATTTTAAAAGACGAATTTACCCCACATTTTGTATGCAAAGATGGAATAATCTCTACAAAAGGAGATTATCGTGCTGTCTTCCTAAAACTCCAAACAGGAAGCCCAACTGTTAACTTAAGAGGCAGAGTCACTAAACTAGGGGCAGAATTTAAAATTTTTTAATATGTGGCTTGATGTGGCTCTTGCCATTGCAAACTTCGCAAAATTTTAAATTAAAATCTTAAAATCCAATTGACATCTCTACTTAATGGCATCACGGGGATATAAACTACAAAATGACATGGGGTAATACAATAAAAGATAAAGGCATATTGAAAATGGAAGCATTATTGACATAGACAGGATCTTATTTTCATTATCAAAATATAAAATAGAATTTATATTTAGAATTAAAGAACATATACATTGACATCAAAATGTTTCTATAAAGCACATATTCCAAACAATCAACTTTAACTAATTTCTCTAATTTTATTTGTTTTATTCAACCAGCTTTGAGACTGCTAACATAACTGGGTAGTAATAATTGTAATAGACAGTAGGAGCATTGTGAGCACCATGTTCTCCAACTGACTCCTGTGGGTCCTGTAAAACTAATAATCTTTTAAGCCTCCCCAATCCAAGTTTAGACTCATGTAGAAAAGTTAATCTTATCTTACTAGATATAAAACTTTCTGAATTATGTTTTCAACAGGCTTTGAGGCTACCTTTTTTTCCAAGAAAGATGTATAATTAAAAATCATAATAGGCCACAAGAAGGTGCACCAGCATTCTACCAAGAAGTAATCAATCACAAGAAGTGCTACAAGCTTTTTTTCTTCTAAAATAGAGGTTTAACAGTCAGAATGGTGGCATAATCCAATCGGAACAGAAGTAGTTCATACCTCTATATCTTTATGGTTATCCATATCTTGTAATCTTTTAATATAACCCGGATTTTTACTGCAAGGCAATTAAAAGATTTCATCATAGAATTAACTTCAAAAATCAAAAGAAAAAGAAGTATTATCATTTATCGAATAAACGGGAACAGTTATTATATTTAAAATGGCAAGAAGTTCCAGCAAGGCAATTGCCAACATAACAGCAGCACAGAAGAAACATCAATCTTAGTTAAACAGATTTTGATGATACAATCATAAACCAAAAGAGCACATATATTAATTCATCTTGCCTCTCGTAAACTGTAGGTTAAAAATGCATAGTCAGGAAGACACAGAAATGTTGTCAAAACCAGTTGATTGCTCTTACTATAAATCACTTTCAGTGAAATAGAGGTTTAACAGTCCATCAAAGCGGCACAAGTTGCAGCCGATGCTCTTTATCATTCAAATTAGATTGTTCCTATTTCTGCGTGATTTTTTTTTTTCTCTTCAGAAGCACTGAAAGAGGAATTATGAAATATGAGATTAATTGTGAATGCTAATTCTTGAACAGTCATATTATCAACCAGCATGCACACTTCAGATTTTGGCTAAAACAACTTGCTTGGTAGCAGAAATATATGCATAAACCTCTAGAAAATGTTGATTTGTGAATCTACTGAGTTTATAGTACTTGCAAAACCCTTTTTATTGCACAACCCACATTTTCCATCCATTTTCCCATCAATCAAACCAAATATTCAGCAATTGTTCCAACATTTAAAATATAAAAAAATATAAATTCCCTCCATTTCTGCACCAACTGAAGAAAACCATCAATTTATAGATTACAGAAAGGCAATAGTTTTACAATATTTTTTGTTGAAAGCAAAGTTACAATCTAAATGCAATATAGTCCAACAAATCAAGCATATCACAAATCAACAAGTCAATCAACATCTAGTATCTCCATCTCGTTCCTTGAGCCATTGCAAGAAAAAAAAGAGATGAAAACTAAAAGAAATAACCCAACTTTCATCAGTTAGACCATTCAACACCTGTTATCATCCATTTTATTTATTAGCAGATACTACCATTTAGATATACCAATTTGATTCAAACAATGAAAACATCAAATCAAATCCCCGATCATAGTTTTTTTATTTTTTATTTTTTTCTACATTTGTACAGAAATTACCTGAAAATTTAACGAAGTGTCTGCTAAATAACAGCAGGTCAGGCGGGAAACACAAGCAGAAACCGCAGGTGTAATCCTCAGGATAACAGCAGGTAGTACCCTTTAGGAACAACAGAAAAAACAACAGATTATTGCAGCAATATAACAGCAACAAACAATTGCAACAATTAACCCCATAGCTATATATACAAACGGAAGCAGTATGTAGAAACAACGGTAGCAACAAGCTAACAAATGCACTAACCCACGCTGCTATTACAATTTGATAAATTCAGAAGATGTAACAACAAACTTAACCAGAAACTAAAGAAACCAAATGACAGTAGATTATTTCCATGGAGAAAAACAATATTCTACATTAACACACAACCCACTAATGCTTCAGTAAATCAAAATTCTAGAATCAATTTTTGGTTCTGACAAGTAATAGTGCCTCATTGCAAACACAGGCAGCATAGAGCAAAAACGCTCAAAACGACATTTAAAATGCATTTTCTAACTTCATTCTTATCAATCAATCTCAGCATGTATTTTTGAGTTAAAATTAAACATAAAATCCGTAAACAAATACACTAACCTTCCGTGTTAATGAATCAAGAATAAACAGAGCTAATTTAATTGACCAACAGTAAGAGAGAGAGAAGAGGAAAATAATGGAGAATGGATCAGGTGGGAAGGTCAAGATTGTTGGGAAGAAATTGAAAATGGTAGATTTGGGTGTGAACATCGAGGAAGGAGAGGAACAAAAGGACCATGATCGGCAGAGATGTAGCGAGGGAGAAGACGAGACGACATTGGGTGAAGCGATGAGATCATGTCGTTTGGAAGAACAAAGGATGTGCCCAAGACTAGGTTTCGAAGATAACTTGAATGCTTTAATAGAGACTTTGCAATTATGGAGAATATGGGTGTACTTTTTTGAGTGGGAGTGAGATTTATCCTTAGAAATAATGGGTTTAGGAATAAATTGGGTGAAAATTGTTTTGGTAGGGAACTGTTTTGGCCGAAAATCTTTTAGGTGGGAAATTTTGTGGTATTTTCATTTTAGGTTTGGTATTTTAATACATGGTAAAAATCAAATAAAAATAAAGAAAGAAGGAAATTTATCATCTATAAATTCTATGATTTAACAATTTAATATATATTTTAAAAATCAGTGGTCAAAAATTAATTTTATTGAATATTAATTTAATTAACTGGTGGTGTTCAAGTAATATTATTTTTTAATTTTATTGAATTAATTATCAATTAAAATTACGGATATTAATATGCATTATATAATTTTATTCAATCAATTCAATTATGTATTAAGGTTTCATACAATAGAAGAGATTTTCATCTTCAACATCTTCCTCAAACTCTTGCAAATTTTGTTGAGTTTGTTGACCATCGTAATTTTAAGTCTTTCTTGCAGCCTCTAGCTCTATTAATGAAGTTCCTTCGTCTCAAAATCTCAAAGTACTTATTGTCGTGGAGTAATTTGACATCACGGTGGCATATTGTTTAACCAAAATTTTTAAAGTTAATTGTATAATTGATCAAAATTGTCAATAAATTTATTAAATTGATTAATTATTTGACAGTTATTGTTGATAATTATTTGTTAAATTTTATCTGTAAATATCAAATTATTTTATTCTTTAGTAATGAAATTAAAAATAAGAAAAAATATAAGAAAAATGAAAGAAACTGTAAGAAAAAAGAAAAAGTTTTGTGAGAAGAAAAAAGTAATAGAAAAATGTTAGAGTTTTTTTTTTAAATCATATAATTTTTTTATTAATAAAATATTTAAATTTTTATTTAATTTTATCTTATATAGTATTATGATATATTTAATTTAGACCTCCTAATTCTTTTATTTTATTTATATTTTATTATATATATTTATATTTATTTTTTATTTACTTTATAGAAAGATATCGTTCTCTATATTATTTAAATTTACGTAATTTATTTTTACGCATATTAATAGAGTATTTTATCCATATTTATTCTTTATTTAAAATAAAAATATCTTATTTTTTATATTATTTAAATTTACATAATTTATTTTTACGCATGTTAGTAAGGTATTTTGTCCTATTTATTTTTTAATTTAAAGTAGAGATATTTTATTTTTTATATTATTTAAATTTACGTAATTTATTTTTAGACACGTTAGTGGAGTACTTTATTCTTATTTACTTTTTAATTTAAAGTGAGGATATATTTATCCTTATATTATTTAAATTACGAAATTTACTTTTATATTTATTAGTAGGGTATTTTACCCCTATTAGTTCTTTAATTTATATTATTTTATCTTTATTTATAATGTAAAAATTTTAATTTTATAAATATTTAGGACTTATTTTATTTTTATATAAATTATACATGATATTTAATATCGTATTTATTTAATTGTTATCTTTATATTTTTTATAAAATAAAAATTTATATCATTTTTTTTGTTTTTTAATTAATATAGACTAAAAAATTAACTAAGACGGCAAAATATTTTTAATATTCTTCTTTCTCTTAATTAAAATAGAAAAATATTTTTAATATTGTCCTTTTCTTAATTAAAATTTTTAATTAAAAAATTAAAATAATAAAATATTTTTAATATTTTTCAAAAAATTAAGATGGTACAATATTTTTAATATTTACTCTTCTCTTAGTAAAAATATTAAAAAAGATAAATTTAAAAATTAAAATTCAAGATTATTATATTTATGATAATTGATTTTTTACAAAAGGTATGGGATGTCTAACATCTTTTTTATGTTTAATCACCTAGCAGAATATTTTTACTATACTTCTTTTAATACATGAAATAAATGTAAAAATTTTAAAGTTTTTAATTAATTAAAGGGCTAAAATGACAGAATATTTTTAATATTCTCTCTTCTCTTAATAAATAGTAAAAAAAATGAAGTAAAATTAATAAATTAAAATTTAAGATTATAATATTTGTGATAATTGTTTTCATAAAAGTTATGGGGTGTTTAACACCTTTTTTTATATTTAATCAATCATCGAGCTTGAAATCTAATTTTTCTTTAATTGATCTATTCCACCTTTATTTGAATAGATGTCAATTCTATCTTTTAAATTTAATTTTTGGACAATGTCAACAATTATTAGTGTATAAATTAGAAAATATTTGTATTATCAATTACAAGACTTATGATCTTATATTAATTTTATAAACAAACGAAAGAAAGTATTTTTTATTCACACATATATGTTACTTTCTTTATTACTTCATGCAATAGAATAAAATATGTATATGAATTATTCAAATAATTTATTTAAGAGCTAAATAAAATTATCAAAACTATTTCTTATAAATGTGATATTAATTAGGCAACAATATCGCAAAATAGATATATTAAATATTACTGATAAATATCATAAGATGATATTAGTGTGGGTAACAATAAGAGTTATATCACAAAGGTACTAATATGGATTAATAATTAGAGAATATTTTTTTAAAGAATGATAAATCATAAGCATGTAGTCAATAATTAATTGTAAGATTATACTAGTATGTGATATAATCTTTTGTCCTGAGATATCATATCCAATCTTATATAAATGCACATAGTTTATACGATGTATAAGTACGAAGCTAACCATGTCCTGTATGATAAAGCTAATTTATTTATGCATTGTCCATATAAGTATACTAGTAATAATTAAGATAAAATTCATTTACTCGATAAATTAGATTGAGAGTTACCATTAACCCTATTTAATTCGAGTTTCTAGACGAATATTGATAAATGTCTAAAACCTAAATCTATAACTATAGCACTTTAATGTTATATGAAGTGTTCATAAGAATGAGTTCAAAACATATTGATTCGATATTTATAGATAAATTAAGATTAAAGTTTTGAGAGTTTATGATCCTTGATTAGAATTGCAGAACGAAAAAAAAATGACCTACATGGTATGTCCAATTAGAGTAAGATTTGATAAAAAAAAAAAAATTCATCATAATTTAAAAAATATAGCGCATTGCTATATTTTATCTGTAGTCGTCGCATTTTCCAAAATTTTAAAGCCAACGTTTGGTACATGCTCACGGCTAACTTACAGTGAACCTTCAAAGTCACACTAATATTTTTGTGTATTTTAAAATATTTGGAAGAAAAAAAATATTATTCATAAAAAAATTAGCATCTTTTAGGATAATATGAAGATCTATCTATCTATCTATTCATACACACACACACACACATATGTGTGTGTGTGTGTGTGTGTATTTCTGTATGTATGTATGTATGTAGTGTAAGTTATATAACATATTTTTAAATGACATATTTATAATAGAGATTATCAAATGATTTAAAAATATAATTTTAAAGTTCAATGATAACATCTCAATCAAAAGAATTTTTTACTATTTTATCCTTGAAACATATTTATCATTAACCATTGTTTAATTGTCAAGTAATACGAGTTTTGAATAAATATTATATATTATTAATTTATGAAAGATATTTATTAGATAATTAATTAATTAATTAATTAGTAATAAAATAATCATATATATATATATATAAGGATGGGAAAAGCCAGTTTAAGCTTTCTCTCTCCCTATGATTTGAGTTGTCAAATGTGCTGGTAGTCCATGGGGTAGCATATTTAATCCACTATTTAAGTGGGTTAGGTCTAAATAAAATTGGCCTATTTAATTACAGGATAATTTAACCCAGTCCATTTGGCTCGTTGATTAAACAGGTTAGTCTATTTAACTTGCGGGCTAACCTATTTATTTTGAAAGAAAAAACCTAACACAACTTGTCTCATCATCCCTTTCTTTTCATTGTCTTCATCTTTTGAATTTTGTGTCTTTTTGTTTCTAATAAATCATCAACCACTTCGTACAATACCCTAACAGCTTATCCACATCTTTTCAATCTCTATATCTCATCATTGTTTACATCGGCCAACGATATATTAGTTTCTCTTTGATTCTTGTTTTTTAGCTAAAGATTTCTCTAAAATTATTGTGGGCATTATGGATTAGGTGGGGTTTGAAGGAGAAGACATTTAGTTTACTCATTTACTATTTTTCCCAAAGTTATAAAAATTGTATAGACACCTAAAGCAAGGTAAGCTTGTCATTTATTAAATGCATTTTGATTTGTAGAATTCTATTTGTCCGTGCTAAGACTTTTCTCAAATCCTTACCTCCTTGTTTTTTTTTTTTTTTTTTTTTTCCAATCTAGATATTGTAAAATGGGTCCTACTTATTTCTTGTTGCTTTAGGCTTTTCATCTTTTTCATTTCTAACTTCAATTACTTTTCCTCTTGTGAATTAGTGGTTTAAATTATTATTTCTGGCTACTGATGGCGAACTTAATATTGATTTTAATTTGTAATGCATAAGATTCAAAAGATATTTCAAGCTTGTTCATGTGTGATACCTTGTGCGATTCTTGAAAGTGATTAAAAATGTAAAATCAATGTAAAAGATTTAAAGCTATGTTTTTAACAGTTGAATGAAAAATTTTAATTATTTATTGATTTAAGACCATTGAAACTAATAGATAATAGTTACATTAGTTAAACTGATAGTTCAATTTTATAACTAGCTTCATTTCTTTTTTTTGTTTTTTTGTTGGTTTGATAGTTTATATATGAAGTTTAAAAATGTGGACAATACTAATAGTAGTATTAATGGTGTTGATAAAGAAAGGTTATTGGGTTTGGGTGACCAATCTATACCTAGTGAATTATAATTCAATAGTAATGCAACAAATACAAAACATAGGAGTACTACCTCTGATTTTTAGAATTATTTTACACAAGTGGGTTTGTGTGATGATGGGAAAGGAAGGGCAAACCGTAAAGGTTATAGGTCATATATGTTTGTGGTAGCAATAAATATGGAATGTCAACTTTGATGTCACCATTTAAAGTGTATTGGTCTTCCTAAATTTTTAGATCCTGATATTAGTGACATGATGATTGACTATGCTAGAAAATTAAGAAGTAGAAGAATTGATCAAAAAGTTTTGCACTAAAAAATAACCATGGCTATCATTGTACATGATCTTCTATATTCTTTTGTTGAGTATAGAACAATTAGGGACACATTCCATTACTTAAATCTAGATGTGAAAGATATTAGTATTAATATGACTTTCTTCGATATTTTGAAATTTTATTCAAATGAAAATGATTGTTTAAAGCATGAGCTGGCTAATATTCCTAGTAGAATTTACTTGACTTTAAATGTGTGGACATCTTGTACTTTATAAGGTTACATTTCATTGACTATTTAGTATATGGATGAAAATTAGAAGTCAAATGATAAAATTCTTTGTTTTGTTGATTTTCCTCCTCTACATATTAGGAATAAATTGACTAAAAAGATTAATGATTTTCTAAAAGATTTTGGGATAGAGAAAAACATTTTTTTCCATGACTTTGGATAATGCTTCTTTTAATAACTCTATGTAAAAAATGTTGAAAGATTAATTAAATTTACAAAACAATTGTTGTATGGTGGTGAATTATTTCATATCTGATGTTGTACTTATATATTAAACCTTATTGTGTAAGAGGATTTGAAGGTTGCTACTACTACTTTGTATAGTATTAGATAGACCATAAAATATGTTAAGGGGTCTGAGGGAAGGTTAAAGAGCTTTCATAAATGTGTTTAAGAAGTTGATGGGATTGATACAAGAGTTGGCTTATGCTTAGATGTATGTACTAGATGGAGTTCCACCTTTGTGATGCTTGACAGTGCACTTAGATATCGATGTGCTTTTAGTTGTCTCATATTGGTTGATAGGAACTTCAAATATTGTCCTTCTAATGAAGAGTAGAGAAGAGGTGAAAAAAATGTATGAATTCTTGCGGTCTTTTCATATAATTACTAATTTGATTTTCTGATCATCTTACCATACATATTAAGATTGAATGTTTGTTGAATAAAAATTTGATTAATGATGATATGGTGATTAGAGATATAGCCAATAAGATGAAAGGAAAGTTTGATAGCTATTGGAATGATTATAGTATTGTGCTTGCTCTTAGAGTTGTGTTGCATAAAATTCAAGTTGTTAGAGTTTTGTTATTTAAAACTTTATCCAACAGCTTGTACTAGAAAGTTAGCAATTTTAAAGGAGAAGTTGTACAAGATTTTTGAAAAGTATGTGAAAGACAAATCCAACCACACAAGCTCTTTTTTCTCTTATTCTCAAAGTCAATTTCATTCTTTCAATAAGCAAACTAGTGGTAGCAAAGGAGGAAAGGGAAAAGAAATTAGCACCTTTTG
>JAWDEX010190854.1:0-12729 GCA_035221805.1 Trichilia hirta | reverse complement strand
GAACTCGAGAAGTCTATCGAACTGGATCGGCTGGAGTGAGCAGCAAAAGTAGTGTTACTCAGCAATTTCTCTTGTCCCTCCCCGATTCTGGGGTTTTTCCTTATCAATCGAGGAGAGCTGCCACTGCTATCAAACGTATCTTAAGGCAGGGTTGGAGCCTTACCTTTGTTCTTTGGGGAAGTCCTAGGAGCTTCCTGTCAACACTGTGGGGGTAGAGGTGGCAGTTGACCTCTCCCTGCTCTCCTTATTATTCTCTTGACTGCTATGAGATGCTCTGAAATTGAAGGGCATTGATTTTTTCCCGACATCTCTGTAAAAAGGAAACAAAAAAAAAGTAGTGCCTTTGGCATGCAAGATTATGGACCTTTAGTGTCTTACCCTTTATTTTTGCTCAGTTTAGGGTGATGTGCAAGACGTGGAAGGAGACCAAACTTAATTCCACTAAATTTTCTTCTAATAAGATCTCCTTCTGGTTAGCAGCAATATCGCCGAAGGAAGTCATTTTGCCTTTTGACTCCTGACTCAGGGCGAGGCGACCTGACCACATCGTCGCCAACCCGAACTTATTTGAGATCTTTCCTCCCATGACAAGATCCTATTTGCCCCTAATAAAGAATTATTTATCCTTCTAATACTTGGTACTAGAAGGATTGCCTCTCACCAAGTTTGGGTTTCCTGGCCTGGTTTGCAAGTAATACCACCTAGGACTAGACATTGGATTTTTTCTCAAGGTGTATATATAGGCCACCTCGGGAATACTTGGTAATTCACCAAAGTATTACTGCCACAGCACATATAGCCTGACCAGAATCTCTAACTATTGGGGATAAAATGGTACAAAGGAATTTAGAAGTGCGTGAGAACACTGATAAAGAATGGCTGGATCAGTAGCTTCACCCCCAATAAAAATAGCTCCTCATTAAAGACAGTTTCGTTTAAAGGAGGGCAGCTCGGTATTTCTCCTCTTTTAAGAGCCCACATGGTCACCAAATTATCTACTTGAAACACCTTCTAGTATACATCAAAGTCATGTACAATAACAACAGAGGAAAATTGATCAGCCTTAAACTCAACCCCTATTCTGTATACTGGGACCGAATCGATTGTAGATATCTCGTCGCTCGAATTTAGGAGTGAGCTGGGTGTTAGGTCTCCTTCAATACTTTCCCAAGGCAACGAACCCAATGCCTCTGCGTGGTGACTCTCGCTGCTGCTGCTCATCTCCTACATGCAGAGAACAGGACGTTAGGTCAAAAACTGCACGTATAATCGGCATCTCTAGAGACCAAAAAAGATAAAGTGCTTTCGAGTGTTTTCTCACTTTGCCCGCCCTTGTCACCCTGACTATACGATGATTATAAGAACCCTGACCCGAAACTCTGCCCTTCCGCTACTAGTTCATAGCCCCCCTATATAGCAGAGTCGATCTCGATAAGGTCTAATAGGGCTAACATTTCAGACAGTCGATTTTATGAGTATTATGGGTATTACAGGCATAACACCGATAACTGTTTCCACTTAAAAGAACAAATCAATCTTTTGACCAAAAATCGATACTTGGATTAGCTACTGGCTAACCTTAAGGGCAGAAAATCTCACCGGGTTAAGAAACACAAAACTATGGTAATATCAGGCGGACCCTCCCTGGTATGGAGTTCGAACTGTTTCAAAAAGAACTACTCAAAATACTCGCTATTAAATCTTAGTAATAATTTTCACATCATGAACGTTTGAGAGACAAAAAAACAGAAGATCGCATCGATACCAATAATATTTATCGATACAGATAAGGTGAGCGTGCATTATCCCCACAACGATACCTTGATAGTCACAATGGATATAAGAGAAAAGGAGTCAACATGATCCTTATTTATACGAGAAGTTCGGCAGACATTATTTTCAAAGACGCACTTAATGCGTTGGGAATAGATGATGTAAGGCTAAGGGATCCGGAGTTCGCGTTATATGATTTCTAAAAATTTTGAGTTAAGCCCCTGGGCAAGGTGTCATTACCTGTGACCATGGAAGATAAGTCACAATGAAAAATACCATGATCGAGTTCTAGGTAATAGACTTACCGATGCCTTATTCTATCATTCTGGGTCGACCATTCCTGCGGGCCACCAAAGTGATAGACAGCATCCACTATCTCAGCTTAAGTTTTGGGTCAAAAACGAAGTTAGCATAGTATGAGGAAGTCAAAGGGAAGCCGATTCATGTTTCACGATCTCTTTCAAGCTTGTTCAATGCATTCTCAAAAGAAGTCAAGAACTAAAAAAAAAAGTCGCGAGGCGACGAGGAATAGTCGGCACCAAGACTCTGGAGGGCTGGGCTGAAGCTCATTAACTCGAGCCCGAGGTGTCTGTCGAGCTAGATCGAATGGCACAGGCAACAGAGATAGCGCTACTTAGTAATTTCTATGGACCTTTCCCGATTCTAGGTCTCTTCCTTGTCAATTATGGAGGGCTATTGCTGCTGTTTGATGTATCCTGAGACGGGGCAGGAGCTTTATTTTTGTCATTTTGGGAAACCCTAGGAGCTTTCTGTCGGTGCTGAGGTGGAGGAAGCAGTAATTGACCTCTCCCACCTCCCTTTATTGTTCTCCTGGCCGTCGCGAGCCGCTCTAAAATTGAAGGGCGCTGATCTTTTTCTAATATTTCTGCGAAAAGAAACCAGAAAGGGTTAGTACCTTCGACATGTGAAGTCATGCACCTTTGATGTCCTACCCTTCGTCTTTACTTTATTCAAGGCGATACGCAAGATGTGGGAGGAGCTAAACTTGATTCCATCAAGCTCGCTTTCGATAAGGGCTCCTTTTGGTCAGCAGCGATATTGCCAAGGAAGGTCATTCGGCCTTTTGACTCTTGGCTCAGAGCGAGGCAACTCGACCACACGATTGTAGACCTAAATTTTTTCGAGATCTCTCCTGCTATGGTGAGGTCCCATTCGCCTCTAATAAAAAGTTATTTATTCTTTCTGTACTTAATACTGGAAGGATTGCCTCTCATCGAATTTGAGGTGCCTGGCCTGGTTTGCAGGCAGCGGAACTTGATGTTGGATTTTTTCTTAAGGTGTATATGTAGACCACCTCGAGAATACTTGGGGGCTCACCAAAATACTGCTACCACAACACGTACAGCCCGATCAAAATCCTCCAACTATTAAGGACTAATTGGTGCGAAAGAATTTGGAAATACTTGAGGATACTGATGAAGAAAGGCTAAAGCAGTAGCCTCATCCCCAGTAAGAATATCTTCTCGTTGAAAGCGATTTTATTTGGTGAAGGGCAGCTCGATGTTTTTTCTTTTTTGGCAACCCTCATGATCACCAGACTATTTACTTAGAATACCTTCCCGTACACGTCAAGATCTGAGATGGCGACAATGGAGGAGAATCGATTAGCCTCTAACTCGATCCATGATCTGTGTACTAGGATCGAGTCGGTTGTGGATCCCTTATTGCTGAAATTTGGGAGAGAGCCAGATGTCGGGTCTTCCTTAGCATTTTCTCGAAGCGATGGACCTAACGCCTCTATGTGATGGCTCTCGCTACTGCTGCTCATCTTCTACACACAAAAAATAAGACATTAGGTCAAAAACTCTACGTAGAATTGGCGTCTCTAGAGGCCAAGAAAAGATAAAGGGGTTGCGAGCGCTTTCTCACCTCACCTGCCCTCGTCGCCCCGACTACGCGATGATCATTAAGAATCTTGGCCATAAAATCTGACTTCCAGCAACTGGTTCACATGCCCCCCTCCCCAACGAATCAACGAACCAGCCAAGCATCACCGCAAAAATAGTATTAGAATTTGTAAAGTAAACAACATCTTACCGAATAGATCAGTGACAAACTGAAGGCGATGATTCGCTGAAGAAATGAAAGTAGGATCTGCAACGAAATTAGGTCCAAACGACTTGTGAATGAAAGATCGAAAGTGTCAAAAATGCGAAATAGGAAAAGAAAAGACAAACAGTGGATATTTATAGGCAGACACTCAGCACTCAAGTGCCACGAAGCATCCGTTGAGGTCCGGTCAGGGATGTGCCATGTCTTGTAACGTTGAAAAGGTACCTTCGAATGCCACGCCTATTCAGTAGTCACCATCAAGATACCTATATGTGGCTACACAGCGCTTTACATGAAAATGGTGCATTCAAGTCCTATCTTTTCAAGGAACATCGGGTTGAAACTGAAGCAGCTACATTTAATAACAACTATTGAAGGCTAAAAGTATGATGACTTCCATATCAGAATTTAAATCGCCTCGACCAAAACAAGGACTTAAATTTTTACTCTCACTTCGTGACAGCAGAAACATGGGGACTTATATTGATAATTTTTACCGATCCCAGATCTATCCAACTGAAGTTTCCTGACCTCAGCTGTTATTAAGCAGAAGGCCTGACCCAGCTTTGGTTGCCTCAGTATCTCGACACCCGTCTTGATTATCAAGGTGACCTAATTCCTCTATTTTAAAAATGGGAGTTTTGAATGGGACCAATAAGTACACTGTTTAAGTAACTATTCAAGCGTCCCACCACGTTAGGGTGTGCCATGCCCTACAAGTTACAGGCACTTATTGTCACTCTAGACCTAACGTGAAGGAGTGATAAAAGAATTGACCCAACTACCATACCTACTCCTGTCTAATCAAACTCCCGTTCTCCGATGCTCACATGTTCAGAGGCCCTATAAAAGGTGAAACTAATACATGAAGGAGGATTCTTTTTCAAAGGGATTCTTGGTGGAGACCATCTTTTAACAGTTAAGAACAAGGGATTGTATTCACAAATATTTCTCAAGCCCAGCTTCCCGAGTTAGTAAAAATACTCAAGCACATACTTTCTCCCTTTTCACTTGGCCTCCGAATAATTCACTGACTTGAGCGTCAGAATTTACTCACCGGTAATCCGGCTTTACTCCTACCTCATTTTCCTGTAATTTCAGGTAGTCCCCGAGGAGGTTCTACGTCGATAGCAATAATAAAATCTGTATGGTGCACCGAGTTTTCTATCCCTAAAAAATTTGGGCATCAAGAATTATAGTACTGGCATTTTTAAATAGAATTTTATAAAAAGAAAATATTTACATTGAAACAAAAGACAAACAAAGTAATTTTCTTCCTATACAATAAAACTATATTGTTAAATTAAAAAATAAACCCACTAAAGAATAATTCCAGCCGCATCAACCATGAACATGATGACAAATATAACATAAACTAAAGCATTCGTCTCAAGTCATAAGTAACCGAGTGTTAAGATTACGAATTCGATTAAAATAGAAGGAAAAAGAGCAGTAAGCTGGTTGTTCTTCAAAGAATCAAAATCGTGCAATAAAAGGAATGGAATTACCCTCAATTATTGATAAGAGAACTCAAATATATGCTTCACTCAAACAAGTAAGATAGCAAGCAATTTGAACTTATAAGAAATCAATAGCTGCCTGAGCTTTGAATTAAAAGGATATATCTTCACAAAAGACTATTTTCAGACAAATCCTACATTGTGCAAATACCAGCCAAACAGCAACCATAAATCCCCGCAAATAGTAAAACAAATAACACCATTAATAGAAACATATACAGAAAAATGATATTAAAGGAAAACAAGATAGTATACAGTCGACTGGCAGAAGGCTTGTTTTTATATTGGAGAATCTTTCCTTATAAACCCTAATGATGAAGCAATTAGTTTTGTTAGAAAATTATATAAAGAAAAGTCTTTTGAACTTAAAATTTTCAGGTCAGTATAAACTATCAAAAAAATAGTTACATGTCGTGTATATATGCCATAATCTTGTAACAGTCGGCCTAACCATAACTCAATTGCCATATTCGTCCTAAAAAAAGCTCCATTCACCGGACCAAAATCAAAAGGGAGTCCTAGTCTTGAAGAGTGTATGAACATACTCATGAAAGTGCTACAATCTCTCAATCTAAGTTCCTACCGTGGAATATTGTCAAACAGTCCTATCGCTTTAAATTGGGTCTTCTCATTAGTTACATCCATGCAATGAATGTAGAAACTAACTTCTCGCATCAATCATAGAATTATCGCATACAACGGAGCAAGGACTGTATGCATCATATTAACAAAGAAAGAGTTTGGAGCAGAATCATAAATAGTAATATGAAGCCCAATAAAATCTATACAGTAAGCTACCCAATGCTGACCCTCTATGTTCCAATGTACGTATAAGCTATTAACCGACATCCAAGGCCTATTCAATCTTTACTTGTTACTGTTAACGAACAAAGTGATATCGAATTCTAGGTGGAACATTTTACACTGTAGCTTACCCTTCTTAAATATCTTCTAACTAGTCCTAAGAAACAATTGCATTATACCCGAATACATCAATAAATATTAAAGAATCAAAATCTCAAAAACAAATTATATATCATAGATTAGTTTTAACAGAAGAAATTCTTACGCATAACGTGGATAATGTGAATGTTTAGTCTTGCAGAACAATATTCGAGTATGCCTACTGACGACGCCCCAATAGGTCAATATACACGTTGATATATTGTTATAATACGAAAACACATATATGTTACAGTAATTACAAAGATTAAGAAAATAATATAATAAAGATAATAAGTTTGTTAGTTACAGTACCATCAAGACATGTTTTTTGACGGCTAATACCCCTAAGCTATTTAAAAATGATCCAGACAATCCCAGCCCCCATTTTATTATCGTTAACACCTACGCACTTTAGAAACGTCTAGAATTACCTGTCGAAGGTCAATCTTATAGCCAGTTGAATACCCACCATTTGCCATCTCCCTCTCCTCTAAACTTTTGCCATTAGTATGTAAGATTCTAGTATGCTAAATTTTTTAAAATAAAAGATTAAGTTCGTATACTATATGATTTAAGTATTGAGTTAACATGAATAAATTTAAAATTTTTCTTAAAATCATACATTTACTTCCAAACTCCTTTACTTTAAATTTAGTCTTTTGAAGCTTTAAAAAATAAAATTAAATTCTCTTTTAATGAGTGATGCTCTTACTTTTATTTTTTCTTTTTTTCACTTTATAAAATCTTAATTAAAACCCTTTTGATTAATCTAGACTTTTTAGTAAAACCTTAGCCTTTTAATTGCTTAGAAATCAACTCAACACTTGAAATTAGTTTCACAATATTTTTTATCACACCTGAGAACCCTTAGATCAACTTTTAATTAATTTAAATGATGAAAAATTGGTGACCTTCTTGCTTAGATGAAATTAAGGGTAATGGCTTAATTTTTAGCTTATATTTTATCATTTCTTAAATGATAATGATGCATAATTTTCATGTATATATTTTCCAATTTAATTAATAATTAATTAAATAAATTTTATAAAAAATATGATGCTAAATATGTGATCTAAATTCATATACATCTCATGCATATCTACCATTCATTTATTATATAAGTGTAAGGTCAAGATTATGTCATTTGTCAAAATTTCACTTGCTCAGATGCAATGTTTGATATACTTTCATTTATATCATACATAAGCTGAGGTTAATTAATCAAATTATTTTAACTTAATGTATCAAAGTATTTTATAATTCAATTAGAGAAAATTCAAGATAATTTATGACAAGACTCAATAGATTCACTGTAAAATTAGCAGTAGACACAATTATTAAATTAACCTTTTAAGTTATTTTATTTAATCAATCTTTAACAAGATTAATTAACTATGTCTATAAACTAATATTGATACTCACCTATGCAATACAATTCTCAAATTACAATGAAGTACAAAGCTTCAACTAATAAACTTATTTATCATCGATTACCATATAATTCAATCTTTTAATCACATAATACTCCGATCGAATCTAAGATATACTATTATTATCAAACTCTTTTAAATTTGATTCTATATATAATAAATATCAGATAACGACTTTATTGTGTATCACTATTGAAAGCACACTTCTTAATCAAACACAATATATTACTTTGACTGAGAATTTTATGAGTCAAATCTATATTATTTTTATAAAGAATTCTATCTCAAATATTAAGCCTGATGGATCCTTAGTCGAACACTCACATATCCCTATAAATGTCTAATCATACCTAATAATTATTTATTATAAGTCTTAATATAGACTTACCATGATAATTTATTTATAAAATAATCATAATATTGTTAAGTCTAAGAATCACTTAGACAATTAATACAACGAATGCCTAATTAACAATTAAGTATAATTAGCACTTGTACATATCGTGCAAGTCTATTCAGTGAACTCATAGTCAACTAATGAGTACCTATACCTTCTTTTAGTGTCACCACACAAGCAATCTATGAGATTGATTACATTCTATCAAACATAAAGCAAGGATCTCATCTATCCGATACTATAAATACCCTAATTCATAGTTTTATGACTAGAAATATTTAGTAATAATACTATTAACATATAATCTCATAAATATAAATTCATTACAATAATATGTATTATATACATTTTATAGGCTTTATCATAATATGTAAATTAAATATACATATAAATATGATAAGAGATAATATATAATAAAATACTCATTTTATTAAACATAAGATTTATAAGAGTTTACAAAATTAAAATCACATATCACATCGAATTAGCTTTTAGGACATACAACTCTTTTATAGTCCTTCTCTATAGGTTTGTATAGGCTATTATGGCCTATCAACATCTTTTGTATGTCTTTTTATGTTAGCTCAATATAAGTTCACCTTTTAATAGACGTACCTCATAGACTTGGCACCTCAAAATAACTATAATATAAGACAATCATATTTATAATATAAGTATCTCTAAAAAATGTACCACACCCCTCCATTCTCAATCATAGAATCAATATTCTCAATTGCACTCTTACAAGTGATGAAAGTATGCTTAAATTAAAAACAAACATGGGTTTTAATATATGGCATTTTAAGGTATAATTAAACATTGTATTTGAAAATTACTTATTCTTAGTGATAATTTGATAAAAAGCAACATCAAAAATTCAGTGTCTCGAAGAAAATCAAAAGCTTCTTCTTTCTCCTTGCTTGGCACTTTGTAGAAAGAGAGAGCTTGATCAAAAATGGTGGAAATTATGGAGAAAATCCACCAAAAATGAAAAAATGGTCATATTTATATTTTTTTCTCATTTACCATAATATTTTTAGCCTTTTTAGTAAAGACAAATGGGTTTTAAAGCTTTCCCAACAAGTTTTTCAATAGTAAAAATAAAATATCACTTAAGCTCCCTAACTTCAAAAATTTACAAATTAACCCTAAATTTGATCAAATTTATTTTAACCAAATTTATTTTAATTTTATTTATATTTTTAAATATTTATAAAATATTATAACTTACTTTAAATTATAATCAGGTCAATTTCTTAAGCTTTTGATCTGTTAAACTATTTAATGCATAAATCGTTTGTGACTTTTTGACCAAACAACATCTCCAAGAGTGCTAGCTCTCTTACAGATATTATTTACTCTCTCTAATAATAAAAATAGGTTGAAATTTATATTGTAACCTCTCAGGTTCATTATGATATTAGTTGTGAACTAAAATCGATCTCATCAATCTCGTTTCGAACCATTCGAATTCTCAACAACCATGATTAATATTTAATAATGTGGCATATTCTTTAAATCATAATAAAAAAAATTTCATCGAACCTTTTATTATAAAGTATAAGTTTTGTATAAATAGTCTCCTTTCATTCGTCTAATCTCAATCAAATTAGGGCTTATGAGTATCAAAAATTTTAAATGTAGTTATATTCAAATAATTAGTCAATACAAGCTAAATTTGTCATTACAAACTCTTTGTATGATATTTATACTTTGGCCAAAGACTTTATTTTTATTATTTATTAATATCCAATTAAAAACTCAAATTTGGACCAAGTCAGCGATACCTCAAAATTCTTTATATCGAGTCAACGGATTTCATCTGATAATTATTTATCCTTTGATATAAATAACACATGACTAAATTAGCTTTTATGTATAAAATATAATTAGTCTCATATTTATACATTATATAAGCTATGTGTATCTATATTGATTAACAACCATGATGGCTTAGCTCTAAGGAGTAGTTAACACACTCATATAATTTAATAATGAATCATTAACAATGTACATTCATGTGATTTATCATAACTTTGATCATATTAAAATAATAGTTCTTTAACTATTATTCTACACTAATATTCTAATGATATGACTATTACATCACTCAGACTAATATCATCTCATAATATTCACTAAAAAATTTAGTGTGCCTACACTGCAATCTTAATACCTAGGAGATATTACTTCTGTAGAGAATAGTTTAAATAATCTAATTATCTTTGATATTTTATATGCATATTCTATTATTAATATAATTAGATAGAAGAAGCAACATATACACATAAATTAAAATAATTTTTTTATTCATAAAATATATATACAGTACATATTATTATAGTAACTCAATACAATGTGCCCAAAACTGACAACACAAACGATTTTAGGGCATACAACACTTACAAAATTTTACTTATAATAAAGTCATTCTCTATTGTATCTTATATATATCTTTTCAAGATATTGGTTCAATTATTTTAGTGTCATCACTTTAATGAGAGGGTTAGCAACATTATCTGTTGAAGATATCTTTTCGATTAAAATTTATCTAGTACCAATAAATTCTCTCAAAATATGATACTTTTGCTGAATATATTTAAATTTTTGGTGTGCTTTTGATTTCTTAGCTTGTGTTATAGCATCTATATTATCATATAATACACTTATCAGATAAGTCATACTAAGAATGACACCTAATTTAGATATAAACTTTCACATCCAACCTATTTTTTTAACTGTTTCTAAAGTTGCTATATATTCAGCTTTTGTAGCAGAGTTTGGTGTTGTCGTCTATTTAAAATTCTTTTAACTCACAGCCCCTTTATTGCATAGAAATATAAGATTAGATATAAATTTTTGATCGTCTACAACTGACTAAAAATCAAAATTTGAATACTCATGAATGCTCAACTCTTGAGATCCATAACTCAGAATCAAATTCTTAGTCTTTTTTAAGTATTTAAGGATAGTTTGCATTATATCAGAGTATTTTTCCCTGAGATACCAAGACTTACTTGATATCTACTAGTAACATTTACTGTATAAGTTATATCAAGTCGAGTACATAGCATAGCATATATCAATCTACCTATAGCTGACGCATATGAAATATTACACATTCGTTACTGATTTTTATTAGTCTTTGGACCCATATCTCTTAAAAAATGAAGACCTTGATTGAAGGATAGGAGACCTTTTTTAGAGTTTTTCATGTCAAATCTTTTCAACATCTTTTTAATGTATAACTTTTGAAATAATTCAATTATTCTCTTTAATCTCTCTTTATAGATACGAATTTTGAAAATATAAGTTGTATCTCTCAATTTTTTTATGAAAAAAGTTTTGAATAGCTAGATTTTGACTTCTGTTATCATGCATATGTTATTACTAAGCAATAATATGTCATATATATACAATATCAAGAATATGATTCTATAATTTTTAATCCATTTATAAATATGAGGCTTATTTGAATTTTTAATAAAATCAAATACTTTTACTATTTATCAAATCGACTGTTTTAATTTCTAAAAATTTGCTTCAATCTATAAATAGATTGATCCAACTTACAAATTTCATGTGGTTTAACAATGAACACAAAACTAATTAATTATTTTATAAGTAAGTTTTTCTCAATATATCTATTAAAGAATGTCATCTTGGCATCCATCTACTAAATTTCATAATCATAATATGCTGTTATAGTTAGTATAATTCGGATGAATTTTATCATAGTAACAAATGAAAAGGTCTCCTTACAATCAAATCTTAGTTTTTGAGTATAACCTTTTGTTATAATTCGATTTTATCCTCTATAAATTTTATCTATTTTTTATAAACAATACTCGAGTTACCAAATTTTTGACAATTATATAAGGCTTAATTTTTAAATTATTTTGTCAAATTTATTTAATATATTTGTATCTTAGCTCGAGACACCGACGTTTAATAATGGTGTGTTTATATATTGTAGTTTAATTTTAAAATAATCATTATGGTAATTTTGATAAACTTGTCAATAATGTGAGTATTTATTTTTTGATAGATTTGACGCTTTGTCTTTAACTTTTCTTTCTTATATTTTATTGCAAATTTTTCTTATGTAAAAATTCTATTTCAAGTAATATTTTCTATACTTTACTTTTTTTATTAAGATGTTATAAGGTAAGAATAGTTGATGTTAAATGATATTAGAATTATAAATATTATTATGTGTTTATGTATGTTAAAATGTGTTTATTGTGTTGTAAAAAAGAAGTAAGCGTCCGACTTCTATATAAATGATTGAGTAAGGGGTCATTTCTTCTCCTCTCGATCCTTAAGATATATTCTAATAATATTATTATTTACATACAATTTTAAATTTATAATAAGACCTTATTATTTGCTTCTATTTGAGTTATTCAAATTTTTTAAATTCTCGTATTATTATTTGTTTCTTCATAGACTTATTATACAAGAGTTTTATGAGCTATTTTTATCACACACACACTTTAATACATGATTGTGGATTACAAGTAAAGAATTTTATATAATTTGTTTTGATAATTTTATCAGAAATAATATCTAAAAGCATTAATTAAAAAAA
>JAWDEX010190824.1:0-12736 GCA_035221805.1 Trichilia hirta | reverse complement strand
ACCATGATTCATGTAAGAGAAGAGGTAACAGATGAGATATTTAATGCAGTCAGTGGAACAGAGAATTCAGGGCAATAAATCAGATCATTCCCTCAAAATTTTGAGTACATTTGGACTAAGGTTCCACCATATCACCAATACATTTATCAGAAAATGCCTACTGGCTCCATAAACGATCTCATAAATAGAGACTATGAAAGACCAGGATCTAAGCTTAAACCAGAGCTTGAATACCTTCTAAATTCCCCCCTTCACACAAACATGTGCATTCACAAAAATTCAAAATCTATACTCCTTACACAATAAATATTAGAAAACCTATCCAAGATTTCCAGTCCCCATAGCTGACTTACATTTGCCTTTGAGGTCCGCATTGGCCGTTTCCCTGGACCAAACATTCTGGCAATCTGAGAAGCAGCTGTCCTGGCTTTATTCTTGCTTTTTCTGGGGCGCATCGGATTATAATACAAGTACGTACGACCCAATATTTTAGGCCTTCTCCGAAGTCTATCACTCGAGCGTACTGGCCTAGAAATAGACCCATCTCCTTGTCCAGATCGTTTAGAATACATAGGCAAATACTAGCTATGGTTATAATTATATTCTTCCATAAACTGCCTAAAAATAAATATAAAAACATCATCAAAATCAATTTTCATCTCAAATCAAGGATATACGCAACAGAAATGCTTCAGATAAGATTATAATTCAAAAAGCTGAGAAACATATGGACATAAATTGACACTAACTTATCTGTTAACATATATTCTGACTTTGTTATGAGAAATTTAAAGTACAAAAAAATGCACTCAGGAATAGCTAAGTGATAGAGTCACACTAACTGTCCACAGTTATCTTGATGCACATACCAAAAATTATTAGAAATTAACAGACTGAATGCAACAGTTGGTGTGTGTGTTTGTGTGTTTGTATATACGTATGTATGTATGCATGCTTGCATATATGCATATGTATATCTCTATGTAAGCTCCATACAATCCCCATATATATAGAGCTTGTAAAAAGCAAATTTCTACAACCAAACAGAATTCTCCCTAGTTAACCATTGTCTTGCATATTAAGGGTATGACCTTTTCTGTTTGTATGATGGTAAGAGTGAAGACAGCAGTGTATGAGGCAAAACAAGGAATGTAGGAAGGCTGATTTCTTCTAGGAAACATATCCAGTTCAATCAGTCTACAGAAAATCTGTAACAATTTCCTTTCAGAGTTTGAATTGTCCAGGGTAACAATAGTTTTGAACTTGTGGGGCATTGTTTTGTTTGAAAATGCAGAGGGGAAGAAAAATCACTTGAGAAATTAAGCTTCATTCAGTTGGCCACCATAAATAAGGCCACTGGATTGGTCAAGTACGTCTAGGAACAGTACTCCCAAAAGGAAAATGATGATATAAGTCTCCAACATATCCTTTATATTGAAATTCTTTCCCGCTTTCTACAATATGCAACACACTACGGTCTCTAGTAGGGCAAATACAGAGCACTAAATAGTCCCCAGAAATTCATTTCTTGAAGTTATCTAGACCATTCACCTCATTTTATCTTTCCAACAAGTCAACTCCACATCAAGGTGGCTTTCAAATTAGAGGTGTGTGCATACATGCGCAAGTGCAGTTGCACATATAAACAACAAGGAATTGAAACATCAATCAACTTAATTAGATTAAAACTGGGAGCACTTCAGAGCCCCATTCAAAGCAGTGACCGATTCTCAACCTCCTGAGTAGTTTTGCGTCCTATATTTTAGATTCTAGCTTATCTAGTATTATCAACCTGGAACAGAACCTTCAAACATGCTACAAAATGCACAACACTCTACAGAAATCAAGTACTAGAAACAACTTTATTCATATTTTATCTTGTTCCTATCCTCCATACACATACAATCCACAGAAAAAATTATAAATAAACTAATTAACCCTCAACCTGGAAGAACAATGCATGCAAAGCAAAACTCAAATGGCTCTCCCAAAACGACAATGCAAATCCCTCAAACGATTCAAACAGACTATGTAATCAAATGAAAAAACAACTCAGATACTCAAAAACTTCAAAATCTATCCAGAAAATCAAAACCAATTCACATTCCAAATTAAACCTAACAAAATAAAATAAATTGCTTCAAAAGAGAAGAAAGCGAACTGCGGAGATTCACCTGATGAAAGATCTAGCTTGAGCGAGTTAAGTGAAAATCAAAGCGCGAGAGAAAGAGACCAAGAAAATACAGAGCAGCCCTTAAACCTCGGGGCCTTTGGCATGAGGGGAGTTCAAAGGACGAACATAAAAACCTAAGAGAAAGAAAAGCCAAGGCCAAACGAGTTCCTCTGAGTCCGCAAATCACTGAGTCAAGAGCGCGAGTCACAAGATTTTATGCACCTTCTCGCGGGCGTGGGGCCTACTGACCCATTTTGTCGTGTTCTATCACGTCTATGAAATGTTGGAGAATCCGGATGCTTGACGACAATAGGCCAGCCACTAGATGCCACGTCATCCGAATTGGCTTTTCGAATGACGTGTTATTTGGATTGGTCTTGCATAGTGACGTGGCGATATATTATTGGTACTTTCGGTTATGTATAGTTCATTGCTCTTACAGTTGATTTTAGTCTCGTGCGCTCCGATTAAATAATGCACACCTTCATATAGTACTTCATTAACCTTTTTAACAATAATTTTATAAATACAAATTTGTTATACAATTTGTTTTTTAAAAATTAATTTAATAATTAATTAGCATAATTATATTATTATCAATTTATTCTTTTTTACTTTCTCAAGAATATAACACACGCAATAATAATATAAGTTTATTAAACACTAACGGAGTAAAATACTTGTGAGAGAGAATTACTTATTAATATATTTAAAATTATTCTTACAAAAAATAAATAATATATTTAAAAATTCAAAAATAACATATGATGAAAAGTTGGTCACTTGAGATAATACAAGAAGTTTGGATTATGGATCAAACATGCAAACTATTTTAGCCTAATCTAAATTCAAACTAAAATTTATCAGAAATTATTTTTATGATGCAATAATATTGATTTTAATTATAATAAAAAGTTTTATATTATGTTAATTATATAAAATAAAAATAGGAAAAAAAAAAAGAAAAAAAAGAAAACTAGCATCCATTACAAAGATATAAATATAACATTGATTTTACAAATTCACTTGGCTTAATGAAGGTTAAAAATTTTATTCGATAATTTAAAGTAATTTGATCTTCTTAATAATGTAGATAATAATTTAAAATTTTTAATAAATGAAATATAAATAAGAGAGTAGAAATAGTATTATTTATTTTAAGAATAAAATTCTAGCACATAATTAGAATTGGTCAACTAAAAAACACAACTAAAATTAATTTAGAAAAATTTTGAAGTAAAATATTAGTCAACAGAAATTAAGAATTATCTTAATATTTTATTTTTTTTATTATTATATTATTATTTTAATGTTTTTAAGATTGGTTAGGCTATATGGCTAATTATTCATTATCTTTAACATGCTAATTTTATTATATTATTATTATTTTAATATTTTTTTAGAGACTATAGCCCAGCCGAACCCCATTGCCTCTTTCCCTAATTTATTAAATAAGAAATTCTCAATTTCAATAGAAACATTTTCAAATTCTTGAATGAAGAGTTTGGACTTTTATATATGTTGTTGAAGTATAAGCATATTTGGGATTAAGGTGTTCTGATAATATAATTGTTATAATTTTATAATTATTATGAGATAATATTAAATAAAAATTTAATAAATTTCATTAAAAATTAATATTATAAAATAATTTTATAATTTTATTTTTAAAATTACGTAGAAGTGGATCAGCTATATTAAATACAAATTGTCATCTTAATAGTAGTAGGGTAACATAAAATTGAATTCATATTAAAGTGACACCAATTTAAAAAAATAATAAAATAAAAAATGTGCAAGTTCATTCTAGTTTCATTTTCTTTCTTTAATGTTAGTCAAAAACATTATATTCATGTGAATCATGTATATACTTAAATCCTATTGTATATAGTAAATAATTGAATCTCATATTTAAATATTACAGTAAAAATATGGGAGAAATTAAATTAATTTAAAATAATTGGTTTTAGTTAACAAATGTTTCACTATTCTCATATAGATAAATATTTTCTTTATACCAATTTAAGTTTTGTATAAAGAATTTTTTTTTTCTTTTTTTTTCTTTTTTTCTTTTTTTCTTTTTCTTTTTCTTTTTTTTATTATTTTTTTTTTGTGTGTGTGTGATTTTCCATGTTACCACCAGATTCTCTAAGCAATAATCTTAGATTCAGTTAATATTTTATATTGAAGAAGTTAATGATATAGAAATTGTGTATAAGGATTTAATGTTTTTTAATGCAATAAAAATATTAACAATTACTGGGTAATATAAAATTCCATACACATAAATAATTCATCAATTTAA
The DNA here is from genome assembly GCA_035221805.1 of Trichilia hirta. NCBI lineage: Eukaryota > Viridiplantae > Streptophyta > Magnoliopsida > Sapindales > Meliaceae > Trichilia > Trichilia hirta. The sequence goes on along the minus strand of JAWDEX010190824.1, from coordinate 8,258 downwards.
TGAAATTATAAAAAAATAAAATTATTAATATTTTGTAAATTACTAAAAATAGTTTTCATTAATAATTTTACTAAGAAAATTTTTACAAATATGCAAGTTCATTTTATTTTCATTTCATTTCTGTTAATGTTAGGTGAGAAACTATGCATTATATTTTCATGTGTAACACGACTCTATTGTTTCACAACTCATTTAAAATAGTCACTATCTTAGTCCATCTTTAGACTATTAACACTTTGTAGCTACAATTGGCACCTCAACTATATCATTGTAAAATTAATCATCATGAAATTTATATCAAAAATACTTATGCCATATTTATCATAAAATCATTTCATTTATACAAAATTCATCATGTTATGATTGGCCTCATGATTTTATATATAAATCATTACAATATGGATAATATATTGTTTACTTATAACTAGGAGAAAATGAAAACATATATAAAAATAAATTAACTCACACATAAGGAAGGTATGCACTACCTTTATAACCTCTACACTCTATAAGTATAATTCGTACGTGCCAATAATCTCATTATTTACTATTTCTCAAGTGAAATCAATGTTACCAATATGATATGATTATGATCGTTGTGCTAAATTTCCCTAGTTGACACCTCTCATTGAGGCTATACTTATTTTCGTTCATTTATTAGATTTTCACCACTGAAATTTTATGCTATTCTTACATCATCAATCAATTCATAACTAAATTCGATTTTCTAACTTACAGCATAAATAAAGTCTCCTCAAATTTCTTTCGACATTTCTAGAATTCAATCTCTATTTAACTCATTTTAACCTATAAACACACATTCTAACTTAACTTATTAAAATCATACTTAAATTCTTAATTTCTTAAATGAACAATAAACTATAGGCTCTAAATTCAATCAAACCACAAATTTATGCATAAAAAAGATCAAAAACCTTACCAATAACTCGATTAGAGCTTAGGAAGATGTAATTTCCTTGGATTGTTAAAAATTCCAAATTAAGTGGAAACCTAACTTCTATTTCTATTTGATTCCTTGGCCAAATTAATAAATAAAGCTTGCAAAGTATAGAGCGTGTTGAGTTTTTATGATTTTATGCACGAAGTTGAAGTTTAATTAGTGAAAATTAAAGAAATCAGGGGGAAGAAAAAGATTGCAGAAATTGGAGAAGGGGAGAGTTATAGGCAAAGGAGAGAGGAAGGAGAAGAATGAATGCCTCCCTTGTTTAAAGTTATATATAATGCCTCATATAATTACAAAAGTGCCCTTGACTATGAAAAAGGAAGAAAATTCTAAAAAGGAGAAAAAATAATAATTTAAGGGAAGATTTTGATGTTCTACACTACTTAAAGCAAGGAAAGGGAAGACCAACCCCATGACCAATGCTAAGGCTAACACCGATCATCCTCAGCTGACCAAATCTAGCACCAATTTAGTGCCATGTTCTCCTACCCAAATTTCTTCCATTTTGCTCCTCCTCTATTTCTAGCTCTTCTTCTAATGTTATCCGATGTTTATTTTTGCCTCTTTTTTTTATAATTATAGTATCTTTAATCCCTCTTCGAGTCTTGGTAATCCATTTGCCAACCATTGACCCTAATTAAAGTGAAATTTCCTCTAAAACTCTAGAGTTCGACAAAGTCCGCAAATAAACCTCTCTAAAACATAGCCATTTATCAATGAAATTTTCCCTCAATTACATATTAAGCCTCAACTTTGAGTCAACTTTGCATTAATTATAAATGTACACACTTATAATAAAAATGAATAAAATACCCTTGGATTATAAAATAACTAAACTACCTTTAGTTTTGAAAAACAGAGTTTACAGAAGAAACATTTGAACTTCTTTCCCTTCAATTTCGACCTATCATGACTCTCCCATCTTACATTTCTTTGCTCAGGTCTTCGCTTTGCCATCAATCCTTCGCTAATCTTGATTCTTTCTCATTAATTTTCTTTGTCAATTCTTTAAAGTTTAGAAATGCTTTCCCATCATCCATTGACAAAGAAGTTATTCCATACAACAGGGTATGAGCAAAATATTCATGTGATTTTGGAAGAGAGGTAAGGATAATCAAAGCTTGATCCTCATCTACTATCTTAAAATTTATGGTTTCAAGATCCAAAATCAATATGTTAAACTTATCAAGATGATCTTTTGTAGACCCTTCTTTATCTAGATAAAAAGCATAGAGTCTTTTCTTCATGTATAGCCTATTAGCATTGGATTTAGTCATAGACCTAGCTTCTAGCTTTGAGCCAAATTCCAAGTGCCATAGTCTCTTTTGATACTTCTCAAAGAACTCCATCTCCCACTGACAAGACCATTGCACTATGAGTTTTCTTGATGATCTCTTTCTTCTTAGAATCACTTGGGGTTTGATTTTCTTTTAATAGAGCTTCTTCCAATCCTTCATGCCCTAGAAAGGTTCCCATTTTAATCTTTTAGGGTTGAAATCATTTGTTATTGTGAATTTCTAAATCGAGAATTTAAAAGATGACACCATAGCTTCTTGATCTCTAGTAGCTGTGATACCCATTGCAATTGAAGACAGCAGAATCTCAAGTCCAAGAAACCAAACTATGGACTCACGAAACCTGGTCAACCTCTGCAAGAATTCACAACGCAGAGTTCTTTCTACCGCAATGAATTCGAACAAACAAAGCAAATGCTGAAAGAAGAAAGGGAAACAAGAAACAAGAAACAAAAACAATTCAGAGGAATTTTTAGTTTTTTATTTCATCAACGGAGAGTTAACAGCATCTGATTCCCTTGTTTTGTCAAAGCTTTTACTCTAGATTATATACTACTTGAGGACTGTTCCCATTGTTATATGACCAGCATGACCATATGGCATAATCCCTTAACAACGTAACCAACTCAATCTTGCAATTTGCATTACATCCAGCGTCAGTTTTCCTAGCTCAGCTTCTACGCAGCTTCTATTGCAGCTTTTGTCAGCTTCTTTTCAGCTCCAGCTCAGTTAGCCGACTCTTGCTTGTTGAATCATTCTACAACACGAACCATCTTAGTGTAATATGTAGTTACATTTTCTTGAAGAACCATACAATCCATAATTATAGTCACTGTGGAACATATATTTGAACAGATACTTATAAAGCATCACGATAATTGCCATTTGGTCTATAAAATATATTTAAATCGTATATTAGTTTCCAATAAAAACTACAATCAGTGGCTTAGCCATGAACAACCAACACCAACATCACAACAAAAAATATTATTGTAAATCGGCGTAATCAACAGTACCCAGAAAACATGAGCAAACACCTGAGAATCAATATGAAGATTGAAGCTTAAATAACAAACTTGGAGCCGCAACCAGATCTTTTTTCAGCCCAAAACCAACTATCATCACCAAATCAGAACAACCATTTATTAATTTGAAACCCCAATTTCCAATTTGTTTTTCCGCTCCAAGAACATGCAAACTGTCTAAGAAAAAGTTTAGACGCATAGTCGGTGACCAAGGTTTAGGTTTCATTATGGTTATGAATTTTCATTCCCTAAAATTTCTTCTTCTGCGTCCAGAACCAATGCCGCAATGCAGAAGAAGAGGTAGCATCCAACTCTAATTGCAACCACCACTTAGCGTCACCACAACCGTTTTCGGAAGCCTCCAGTAGGCAGTGTAAGTGCCACCACCAGGATCTCGCCGCCATCACCCTTTGAGATTACAAATCCATATGCCGACACCACCTTAATTTTGAGTCCTTAGCCGGACTCAGAGCCACGAAGAAGCTCTATAGCAGCCGATCTAGTTTTTCAACTAGTTATTGTTGTTGTCATCTCATCCTTGACGACTGAAGAACGGTGACTGCAAAAAATCAGCCACCATCAGGAAACAGCAGATCCAGAGACGCAAAGAAAAGAGGAGAAATAGAGGAGAAAAATAGGGGCGGAGAAAGTGAAGAAAATAGAGAGAAACAAAACTAAAAAAATATTAATGTTTCTCATAAAATATTTTAATGATAATATATTAATTGCACTCAAAAAATGCTTTTTCAAAGTGACGGAGATAATGCCAAAGGAGAAAGTGAGTATTCTCAAAAAATAAGCGGATAATGGATAATTAGGGCAAATTTTAGGAAAAAAAAAATTAGAAGAAAAATTAAAATAAATAAAATTCACAATAGAGGAAAAATGAAGATTAAAGATTATCAAATTAAAGAAAATATTATCATTGCACTTAGTTAATTAATGAAAAATTAAAATATATTTTTTCTTTTGAGTGGAGACAAATGAATAAATTGACAGACAATTATTAAATTTTATTAAGTTAATTATAGTCCTGTTTATAACGATTTTATGATTTTATTTAAATTTTTTCATATTTTTCTTTTTTTTTTTAACAAATTTAACTCTGTTTTGAGTAGGAAAAAAATTTTCTTAGGTATCTTTAAGGAAATCTAAGTGATTAATTTTTAATTAATTGGTTTATGAATTTTAAAATGATTTAAGTTATGTTTGACATTAGTGTTTTAATTTTATAGTGGATTCGATGTTAAACATGAGTACTTAAGTTTGAAAGTAAACGTTAAACTACTTAAATACAACTCTCTAGCCCTTATCTTCAAGTTTAAATCAGGTTAGGATTTGAAAATAAAATAAGGAGATCAAGTATGCTCTTATACTATATTCTAAAAGCTTAAGATTAAAAGTAAGAACTAAACAGTGGCTTATCAGTCCTATTAAAAATAATAAATTATCAAAAAATCTTTCAATTTTATTTTTAAAATTAAGTAAAAAGCTAATATTATTAGATATATTTTTATTAACCTAATGCACTATTGAATTAATAAATGTTTATTTGAAGAGATTTTACATTATATGATAAATGAACTCAACTGCCCTTTATATATATAGTAATAGTAACTATTTTTTTTTTTCATATAGCATTAATTTTTTATTTTTATAAATTAACTCCATAATAAATAAAGTAAAATCCTGCCAAAATTTTATCTCAATATTTTTAAAATATAAACTATTAATAAGAAATAGCCTAGAAAATTTATATATTAATTTAAAATATAAACTTTTACTCAAAAAGAATCATATATTAATCTAAATAGCTCTCACATTCACACTTACACATTCAATATATAAATTATTTATATTTATTTATTTATTTTAAAATTCGTTTCCTTTTTTGAATACTTTGCTTTTTCATACGATTTAGCAATGGGTGTGAGATTAGTTTATTTGCCAGTCAATATATTGCTTGCATGCATGAGGTTTTTTGATTTAATTTTGGAATGTGTTTAGAGTTATTCGAGCAATCCAGTGGGTAAATATTATGGATGGATTATGCCCTTTTTGGTTACATTATACCATTGCATGCCTTAGTCCAATGTCATCTTTGGTTTACGGTTTTATTACCTGATTTTGGGTTGTATTTGGCTTGCCTAGAAATAATTAATGTGGGTATTATACAGGTACTAACGCAAATGACAATAGAGTTTAGAAGATTTGTGCTACTCATTATTCATGGATGATTAGTTAAGACATTGGCTTTAAATATTTAGTATTATAAAGAACTTGTATTAGAAATGTAGATGCCTTTGATAGATACATAGATACTAACTTTAATCATTGGTTAAGGAACTATAACTCTGATTCTTATTAGTCAAGCTTTTATACTGATTCTTTTATCTAGAGAAAGTTATAACTTCCTTCATTATCAATTAAGGAATTGCATTTGTTGGAGTTGGTTTTCTAAGTTTTGCATTATTTTCGGAACAGGTTATTGTTTTTGTTAGTAGTGTTGATAAGATTTGAAAACTCATATTCCACACGCACTTGAGATTGACAAAACAGGTAGTTGATTGGTCTTTAATTTAAAGAATACTTTCCCATCGGGTATTTGATTATTTTTAAATTATAAAATAAAGTAATAATATGAATTATTAGATTTTATTTGTGTATAATTTCAATTTGAAAAAATAAATATATATTCTTAAAAATTACGGGGAGGAATTAATAGGATTATAAATTGTATATAATTTAATTTTAATAAATAAATATGTTCGTTTTTAAATCTTTAAGGATCATTTGTCCATGTCTAATAATATGGTAGGGAATATCTGTGCTTTTTCCAAATATGAGGAGGTATAAATTAGTCCATTTAAAATTAATATAACATTCTTAATAGCATGCAAAAATTTGATTTAAAATTTTCAATAAATTAAATGTAAATATAGAAATAGAAATAGCATTCTCTCTTTTTATTTTTAAATAATAGTGCATCTTGAATTATTAGAGTTATATAAATTAAGGAATAAAAATTTTTGAATCAATTTAACTTAAGAAAATAGATTATGGGGTAACCCAATATATATATAAACTGGTGGTGTTTCCAAACCTATAAAATTCTTTTACAAACACAAATAAAATTCTTAAATAAGATTACGTAAAAGAATACAAATAAAAATTAAATTCACATATTTTATTTTAATAAAAATTATTTTAACGCACATTTAATAATCTCTGTACTGATTATTGTTATTTTGCCCCTGATTTCATACTCGTATTTTTCTGAAAATAAGCATATTGTAAATAGAATTTGCTAAAATAGTATAATGCGGAAACTATAAGTTTCAAACATAAATTATAAAGTTATATATATATATATCCATTCTTTCTTAGTTTCTTATCATTATTTCCCGAACCTTGCTGGTTTTCGCATGTCGACTCAAGTTTCAGAATCTTTTGATAGTATAGACATAAACATCGTTCCTTCACAAAGCTATACAAAGTGGAAACACCATTTTTTTTGCCTACATAGTAGTTACTGCCATTTTCACCCATGACTAATGCTACATTGTTGAAAATAAATCAACCATCCTGCAGATTGAAAATTTTGAGGGAGTTGATATATTTTTTTTAGAACTTCTCACTGGTATATTGTGTAATACATTTGTAAAGTTATTGATTGATTAAACATTTTTTTAAGGGACAATATTAATAAAAATATGCAAAACTTTCAAGAGATCCGTATGTTTGGAATTTTTATTAAAAATAAAATTATGATTTCAATATTTTTTTATAGGCTGGTAGAATTGTATTATCAAATTGTTGTGAGTATTAGTATTTTAAATTTTATGATAGACATTTCAAATTTTGTGTATAAATTTTAAATTTATATATTGATTTTATGTTTCTTCTATGAATAAGAAATATTCAATTTTAACTGTTGATTTTACAAATTTTGAATAAACAATTTCGAGCTGTATGTTGTTCATATTAAGGAAACAAATCATAGTCAGCCGGCAAATCAAAATCTACAAGAAGAGATGATTCAGCCAATCACATGAAGGACAAGAAGAGAAGAATTATCCAGCATCAAAGTAATTAGAAGATTCAGTCATTATTTGTAAATCTGGAAGCACACAATTATCAAGGAAGATCATCAAAGAACTACAACCATCAAGGAGCATGATTTCAGCCTTCACTTTATGCAAACAAAGTCAGCCTTAATCTTGCTTTTTCATACATGTAAATTGATTATTCTCTGTCCATGATTAACGGCATGACGAAGGGAACTTATCTTGAATTCTTGTATATAAGTTCCTTTAGACAGTGTATGTAATGTATCCAAGCTTTTCAAATCAAAATCAAAATCTTTTCGTGGTATCAGAGCTTCTGGTTTGAGAATCGCGCTTAGTTTTACACCTAAACATGGCTACGATGCCTTTTGCTGAGCCTGAAAACTAGAGTTAGTGTAACCGCAAGCAATAAATGCCAACCACCGCATTCTAATCTTTTATAGATATTCCGGCCGCTTTTAGTGTAGATGGCAAGTTCCATCGCGCGACATCGTAGTCCCACACATTGGCCTCCAAACAGCTGCTTCACCACCATTACTTTGCTACTCAAATCGATAAAACTTCGATCTCTCTTCGTTGCAGAAATACTTTGTCATGTACCCATATCAAGCCAACAATTAAGAAAATAAAAGGTTCCAATATTTTATTACGAGCCTGAACTCAAGATTCAACTCCTTAACCTATGCTATAATTTTATTTCAATTAAGTTTGAAACTACAAATTAATTTCTATGGAGTTCACATATCATTTCATTGTTCGAAATCTGGGTATTCTTCATCATCTTGCAGACTCTGGGAAGCCAGATGAAGAAACTGAAGATAGCAGAAACGAATTGATTTCAAATCCATCATCATTTTATTGGTTCGAAATCTGGGTATTCCTTCATCAACTCAGCAACTCCGGAAAG